>CAUYQV010050041.1:0-27622 GCA_963574575.1 Galagoides demidoff | reverse complement strand
CAAGAGGCAGCCTGGACCCTGAGGGGATATGGACTCAGGCACACCGCTTCCCCACTGTCTGGCTTGTGCAGGTGCCAGCTCTGGCCTGTGGGGTTCTCTCATAAACATAAACATGTTTTGGGGTTTTTTTTTTTTTTTTTTAGAGGGGAAAGTCTTAATATTTAAAGTGAAAGAAATCCAAGCATTTGTGGATCACTAACTAGGCAAGTACCGTGCAATGTTTTGGAAGTTCAAACATGAATAAATTGTGGTCCCCAAATGCCTGGAGATTTTTGATTTGCAAAGAAGATAAAGATAAATGATTATAATGCAACATGAACCTGAAAAATTCTTTGGAAACAAAGAAATACTTTTGTCAAAAAGAATCAAGAAGAATATGGGGACGAGGGAGAGGTAGAGGAAGGAAGGGGGGAAGATGGGTGGAGGGAGGGTGATTGATGGGACCACACCTATGGTGCATCTTACAGGGGTATATGTGAATATTTCTAAATGCAGAATATAAATGTCTTAACCCAATAACTAAGAAAATGCCATGAAGGCTATGTTAACCAGTTTGGTGAAAATATTTCAGATTGTATATAAAACCAGCACACTGTATCCCATGATTGCATTAATGTACACAGATATGATTTAATAAAAAAAAAATCAAGAAAAGCATAAGGTTTAGTTGATCTTGACTAAAGTATAAGGTTCAATTGAGCTTGGTGAAATATTTTGGGGTGGGCAGGGCTTTCACAGGTAAAATTGGAGAAGAAAGCTTTTATTTTTGAGACAGAGTCTTACTGTGTCACCCTGGGTAGAGTGCCATGGCGTTACAGCTCATAGCAACCTCAAACTCTTGGGCTTAAGCCATTCTCTTGCCTCAGCCTCCCAAGTAGTTGGGACTCCAGGTGCCCACCAAAACACCTGGCTTATTGTTGCAGTTGACATTGTTGTTTTAGTTGGCCTGGGCCAGAATCAAACCTGCCAGCCTTGGTGTATATGGCCAGCGCCCTACCTACTGAGGCATGGATGCCCCCCCAAAGCTGCTTTTAAGTAGAAGAAATCATATGTGCAAAACCATAAAGATATAAAGATATGGGAGTTGATCATATGTTTGAACCCACAGTGGTGCAATATAGGAAAAGTATAGAGAAATAAATGTTAGGCAGAGTTTTGAAGAGCAATGAACATAATGGAAAAAAATGTAGGCCTATCTGCTATGTATGATAACTATTCTCAACAAAGGCAATGAAGGGACATTCCCCTTTTGGGTACATAATAGATTAGGAAAGGGCTTTATTAAATAGCATGTTTCCTTAAACATTTCCGAAATAACTCAAGTAAAAATCATCATTGCCAAAAGAACCCACTGATGGTGTGATGTTATCTCAGCTGTGTTAGAGCAGAATGAAATTAAGAAGAGCTGCTGTTGGTTTCGCTTCTGGTACCCCACAGAATCCCTTGGAAAGCTGTTAGGATACCAGTGCCAGGGCACTATCTTGGGCTAATTAAATGAGACTCTCTGGAGATGGGCCTGAGCACTGGTTATCATCTAGAGAGATCTCCTGGTGGTTCTAATGGGAGCATGGCTTGAAACCACCCCATTAGAAAGACAAAAATTCTGCCACTGAAAGAAAAATGGTGATTAAAACAGGATGATTTAATAGGGTTTACCCTCTCAAAGGCAGTGGGTTTGAATCTTGCTTAGATGGGCGTCAACTAACAGACTGTTGAAGGTGAGAAGAGGATATGATTACAAAGGAAAGCAATAGAAGCAAAAAAGTTTTAAGTTTAAGCAAACAAGTTTAAAGGAAGGTGGATAAAATTTAAAGGCTAAAAATATGTCACACTTCAACCCCCATCTCCTTTCAGATGATGTGTTGGGGTCATTGCAGAAAAGCCACAGTTTTTTAGCTGGGAGAATGGGAGAGAGGGAATCACATGAGACTTTTTATGTCCTAAAGAACACTAAAAATGAATGATTTGTAATTGTCTACCACTTATAAGATCATTTCCAATGCTTAGGTAAAAGAAAAAGTCAACAGGATATAAAAGCATCACATGCCTTTGACCCAATCTTATCTGTAGTTTTAGCTGGAGGGGCCTGGACTTGACATTTCATAAGGAGGGTCCTGGGCAAAGATGGTTCTAATTGTTCTGTTGATTATCAAACAGAAGGTTCTACTCTCTGTTAGAATCACCAAATCATTGCCAGTTCTTCTAGCTATGAATGTGGATAAAGGAGGAAAACAGCACGTAATTTCCGTGTACTTCATGGGAGTAGTAATTAACAAGAAATCCAGGGAAAACTTAGTTACAAACCCATTTCCCAAAGGCCAAATTCCTGGTATGCATGAACTTGAGGTGCTTCCTTTGCAACAGAGCCGGACACTATTTGAAATAACTGATAAGCTATGGAAAGATAGAGAATGAGTGAGGTGTTTATTACTGTAATCACTTTGAGTACTCTGTCATGCTCATGAACACAACCAAGACAAAACTGGAACGATCAAGACAGAGAGACAAAGATAAGGAAAAGGCAAAGGGGAGACTTTTTTTCAGGGAGGAAAGCTGGAGATATCTAAATGTTAGTGGTGTGGAAGGATTTCTTACTGTAATCTCGGCACAGTGGTGTGGAGTACGTGGAGATGCATTGTTCCCCCTCCTATACGGACATTCCCCAGTCAGTGAATACAGTATGTGAGGAACCCATCCGTGGACTCTGTGCCTGGTAATCTGCTCCTTACCTTGGCAGAGAGGGAGGGAGCAGAGGAAGGGCATTAGGAGAAGATGCAAAGAAGAATTTCGGAGCAGGAGCCAACTGGGGTTGGCAGCAACGAGTTCAGTTGTGAATGTGTGGAACCTGAGGTGGTTGGTTAGAGATGCCTGTGGATTAATGCCAAGGATAGTTGCAATTACAGTCTTAAGGTACCATGCAGAAGGCAACAACCTACAGTGAATGAATGTCATTTACCGTATTAGTACATGAGACCACCTGGAAAGACTGTATTGTGAGAGAAGGGAAAAACGGCAAGGCAGATGCTCGGAGAACAACATGTGAGGGTGAATGACGGCAGTGGAGTCTGTGTGGACTAGAGAGAATAGAGAAGTAGAGGGAAAAGGGAGGGGTGAGGGAAGCCGAGGGAATTTCAAGGCACGCTCTGCAGTCAACTCTGCCACATTTAGCAGACAGGGCAAAATCCCGGGAAAGTGCTGACTGAATATAACAATCAAATCGCCGAGTTTCAGTAAGGGGGAGTGTGGAGACCAGTTGTAATTGGGTGAAAAGTGAATGGATGAGGAAATAGATAAAGCCTGAGTTGAGTATTATTTTTTTTTCCCAGAAAGTTCTGCTGTGAAGGAAAAGGGGAGAGGGGTGAGGAAAAGCATAGCAGCTGGAGGGAATTAAAGATGGGTTTTTGATAGCTTTATGTTTGCGTTAGAAGCGTAGAGCAGCATAGACGGAGTACAGTGCAGGACGCCTGCTGAGTGTCCAGAGCAAGCTGATGTGTCCAATGGCCTCTGATCTGCCAGGCCAGTGGCAGAGGCAGATAATGACAGCAAATTTAAATACATCCCAAACACTCTTCTGGATTTTGTTTTACATATATGTAGTATTGTTTCACCTCTCTCTGATAACTGCTCTGTGAAGTGCACTCTGGTTTTAGACCTATTTTGCTTATAAGAAAACTGAAGTGCAGAGAGGTTAAAAAACTTGCCCAAAGTGTGTTCCACCCACTACACTAATAAATGCATTAAATTAGAGCTATCAAAACAATATGTAGGCATACACATCACCCTCAGATTTAAAAGATCATGGTTGAGAGATACAAAGGATGAGAAGTTCTCGCCAGGGTTTTTGGTGTAGAGACAGGTCAGTTGTCTAATAAAGGGGCGGTTTCTCCGTGAGAATATGCCTTTGCAACAATTACATATCATTAAGAACTTGAAGGTTGAGTCAAATTATTGCCTCACCAATATTATTTGACTCTTAACTTTCTTGGAAGAAGGTATAGTTGGGAACAAAGACCATGAGTGTGTTTTTTTGTGACAGAACTGAGCCAGTCATTAGAATGAAATTCAAATGTTGGTCCTGGATGGAAATCAGGTAGATGGAAGTAGATAGCAAAGAAGGCAATGGAGATGGGTGGGATGCAACAGAGATTGTCTTGTCCACATAGCTGAATGGAGCTTGAAACTACTTTTATTTACTTGGTGGTAGAACTCAGAAAAAGCTAGATAAAACTTCTGTATTTGTAGTACTTTGCTTACTCCAATGGCTTCAGCTTTTCCTAGTTTTATGCCTATCACTCAACAAAGGTGACATCATTAAAAATATGAGAATAATTAGGAATGTGCTAATATTAATATCACCATTGGTAACAGGAACTAACAGCAACATTTGTCCAGAACTTACTGTGTTTCAGGCATGATGCCTACTGTCATTTTTCTAAAAGCCCCAGTGATAACTCACTGTTAACCTTGCTTGGTACTTGATGAAACAGGTGATATGAATCCAAGCTCAGGCATTTAACCTCTGTGGATACAAGAAATAGTCCTCTGAACTAGCCCCTTCCTTCAGAGTTGGCTCGGGTGGCCATGTCCACATGTGAGAAGATGAGCCTTGGCCAAACTGCCTTTAAGTTCTACTGACCGTGGCTGTTTATTTAAGGGTTGGTTCATTACTGGAAAACTGTGTTCTTGCCCTCCTTTATGTTAGCCTCAAAAAAAGAACATCCAATTGGTAAGGCATTCAAGTCTTAATTCAAGGACCGAAGAATGGAAAAAGGGAGCTTAGGCTCAAAGGCACCTTTTCCCTGAGCAAAGGGAGGTGTGGGAGCTTTTAAGGAGTCAGGTGTGTGAGCTTATACAGGGTGGAGTTTCAGACTCACAGGTGGAGTTCACATACGTGCTTTTTCATATATCTTATGTACAGAAAACAGCAATTTATTTTCTTAGGGGAGGGTTTTCCATATTATAATGCTACATTAATGAGCCATAGTAACTGGAGGTGGTCTGTCCCTTGTCTACACCAGCTTTGCACAGGTCTAGTCTTCCTCTGGCATCTGGCAGGGGTTCACGTGGCTATTTACAGGATTCAGGCCATCTAGTGTCCTTGAGCAGTTGTGCTTATAGCTAACAAAATTAAAGACAAACTGTTCAAGTGTTCCAACTGTCCACTGGGCTATCCCAGTGAGAGGTTTATTTTTCTTTTTTAATTTGTTTTGTTTTGAGACAGACTCTCACTCTGTTGCCAGGCTAGAGTGCCTTGGCATCGTCCTAGCTCATTGAAACCTCATACTCCTGAGCTCAAGTGATCTTCCTGCCTCAGCCTCCCCCACAACTGGAATTACAAGTGCTGGCCAGGATGCCCACCTAATATTTTTATTTATTTTATTTTTAGTAGAGGCAGGGTCTAGCTTTCTCAGGCTAGTCTCAAGGTCTTGAAATCTAAGGATGCTCCTGCCTGAACCTGAGTAGCTGGGACTTTAGGTGCTCACCACAATGATAGCTCTTTTTTCCCCCCCCTATTTTAGTTAGAGACAGGTCTTGCTCTTGCTTAGGCTAGTCTCAAACTCCTGAGCTCAAACAATCCTCCTGCCTCAGCCTGCCAGAGAGGTAGGATTACAGATGTGAGCCACCACACCTGACCCCCATGAGAAGTTTTTAGGGAAAAGGTGAACCTTGTAAAAAATAGCTAAAAGTTATCACAATGAAGGCAGAGAAGCTTTTCGTGTCTCTACCTTGCCTGATTAGGCCATTCAAAATATCTCTTTACATATCTAGTGCAAGAGAGATCTTCCCTTGTATGTATTAAGGTGTTCCAGACATTTGTGGGCTAAAATTACAGCAAAGAAAATCTTGCTCAGCCATATTGAAGGCTCCTGAGATAATGTCACTGAATATAACCACCACAGTGGTTTCTGTCCACGCATTCCTTCAATGCCATGTATTAATTGTGCTAGTTGCTGGGATGCAGCAATAGAGATAATACTGTCATTATTTCATTCTGTGGAGTTTATAATCTGGTGAGGGAGGCGGAAATTAGTTCATCAAAAATATTGAATTACTATGACATTGGATTTGGAAACTCAAATAAAATTCTAAATTTGATTGCTTCCCAATTAATTGTAACAGGCTAAATGGCTTTGAACACTGGGAATTGGGTTATGATGAAAGTACATTAGTTCTGTGCTAACAAGTACAAACCATGGACTCAAGGCATTAAAATAACTGAGGTAGCAAATACTTTAAATGCTACTGTCTTGTAAATATATTAATAGTTTAAAAAACTGTAAGTAGAAGAAAAGAACATATTTTAGTATCCTCATTATTTATGCATTGGTATTGCTGCTTTATTACTATGTTGTGGAACAGACCCAAAATTGATTTTGAGCAGCTTTGAGATGGAAACTTTTAAAAAATGTTTATCATTGTGCCTCCTTGTGCCTATTATTTCCACTGTATCATATTAGAAAACTGATGTGAAGATAGCGGCTTCATCTATTTTTTTTTTTATAGTTTTCTTTTTCTAAGCCAAACCCAAAAGTTGTAAAACATTTACAGAGGGTGCCAAAATATGTATACACATTTTAAGAAAGGGACAAAAACCTATCACAGTTGTAATACTCAGTATATACCCATAACATTTGTTATCTTGTGTGTTGAGTCTTGTATTTCTTGTAATGAGAGAAGCCAAACGTGACTTGAGTATTGTAATTCTAATACACTTATTTTCCTTTCGAAAATGTGTGTATATTTCTTGGCACCCTCTGTAGTCAAGCGTGTCTGCAGCTTTATTAAAAGTTGTGGTTTGCATTTGTTATTAAAACCTTGTAAAAGTTCTTAGGTAATAGATTTACATTAAGCCTTTATCCATGATAATTAGCCCTTGTGAGCGCAGATTATATGAAACTACACTTTGACTCCCAACTGTGTAGGTCCTTGAAAAATTCATCAAATGAAATTTATACCCTTGTGGGTTATGAATTTCTCCACATTTATGTGGACAGTGCTGTGGGGACATGCTGGTGGTATTGAAATTTTTATTTCTGATTTTGTTTTTTAATAAACTCCTTACTTTCTTTCTCACTGATTTTCTTTCTTCCTTTTTTTTTTTTTACGTAGGCCCAGTTTGAACTTCAGGCATTTCACATCCGGGGAGAGCATGCAGTAGTAACAGCGAGACTAGAAGAAACCATTGAAAATCTCAAACGCGAGTTAGAGGACCGCTGGCGGGGCTGTGAGGAGAGGAGAGACGCGTGCATCTCCACCAGTGATGACTGTCCTCCAAAGACCTTCAGAAACGTGTGCATCCAGACAGACAGAGAGACCTTCCTCAAGCCCTGTGAGGGCGAAAGCAAAACAACCAGAAGTAACCAAATAGTACCCAAAAAGCTGAATATCACCTCATTAAGCCAACTTTCTCCTCCAAATGACAGCAAAGACATCCACACGTCACTTCAATCTGTGGAAGGCACGACGTCAAGTCAGCAGAAGGCATCACCTCCCCCTCCCGCGCCACCTCTACCAGCCGCCGTCCCTCCGCCGCCTCCTCTCCCGCCTGGACTTGGATCTTTGTCACCAGCACCCCCAGCACCATCTGTGAGCGCTGGGCCACCTCCTCCTCCGCCTCCACCGCCACCACCTCTACCCCCAGGACCTCCACCCCCCCCTCCACCACTTCCTAACTCCCAGGCTTCGCTCTGCCCCGGGGGACCTCCTCCTGCCCCAGCACCCCCAGGACTTGCACCCCCACCCCCTCCCGGACTCTACTTCGGCCTCAGCTCTTCTTCCAGCCAGGGTCCTCGGAAACCAGCCATTGAGCCCAGTTGTCCCATGAAGCCTTTATACTGGACTCGAATACAGATAAGTGATAAGAGGTAAGAGCTCCCCTAATCTAGTCTCAGTTTGGGAACGCCCAGGATTTTTCCCAGGTGATGTCTTGTCTTTACTAGTTGAGCGTCTCCATAGTATGGCTGGCCCCCATTATCAAACATGATCCAGCGACTGCTTTGGATAAAGGAGGTTGGGATGTCTAGGAAGAATCATGTTCCATTTTGTAGACTAGAGAAGGGTCCAAGCCTAAGCTAGGACGTTCTCCACTGTCACTGCAATTAATGAGCAATCACTACGAAATTGAACTTGACTCTATTGTACAGTCACTGAGGATTTATAGACTATCTTTTATCTGTTTATTTTGAGACAGAGTCTCTCTCTGTCATCCTCATTAGAGTGCTGTGACATCACAGCTCACAACAACCTCAAATTTTGGGGCTCAACCAATCCTCTTGCCTCAGCCTCCCAAGTCGCTGTGACTACAGCTGCCCACCACAATGCCCAGCTATTTTTAGAGTCAGGGTCCCATTCTTGCTTAGATAGTTCTCAAACTTCTGAGCTCAGGCAATCTACCTGCCTTGGCCTCTGAGAGTGCTAAGAATATAGCTGCGCAGCACCATACCTGAATCTTTTATGATTCAGTATCTTGGTTTTAAATGGTTTTATCAATCCTGTGATCTGGATATTTAACATATATGTGTATTTTTTATTAAAAGGAAGAGACATGATTGAATTCTTTGAATCAGAAGGGAATCTTAATATGCCTCTGTCTGTTTGAACTGTGGTTCCTCCAACTGCTAAATGCTCTCAAATCTTTCTTTGTATCTGCTGCCCTTCAGAGAAGCCCCAGTATGTGAATAGCTAAAAAGCATCTTCCACTTATAAAGATTGTTAAGTTGGGTTTGTAAGGCAGCTTGCTTATGGTCATTTGGACACTTCCATTCAAACAGATTTGAGTTTGATTTCCTCTTTTTTGAGCCTGTCAGTAGGACAATGAAAGAAATGTTGTTTCCAGACCAGTTTATAGTTTGAAGGTAGCTTGCAAAAAGCAGTAAATATAGAACACATTTTTAAATGTGTCACCCAGGCTGCACTCAGTGGCTCATGCCTATAATCCTAGTACTCTGTGAGGCTGAAGTAGGTGGATTGCCTGAGCTCAGAAATAAGAGACCAGACTGAGCAAGAACAAGACCCATCCCTGCTAAAAAAAAAAAAAAAAAAAAGAAAAATTATCAAGGCATGGTGGTGCATGCTTATAGTCTCAGCTACTTGGGAGGCTGAGGCAAGAGGATTGCTTGAGCCCAAGAGTTTGAGGTTGCTGTGAGCTATGACACCACAGCACTCTACCCAGGGTGACAGAGTAAGACTCTGTCTCAAAAAAAAAAAAAAAAGTATCACCCAAATCAAAATATGGTAATGAATTCTTCAATTTATATAACATTTTGCTTAGGGAAGGCAGGATACCAAAAATAACAATTTTACATTTATAAAACAACTGAGGCCAGACACTGTGATCCCAGCCAGCTCTTTGGGAGGCTAAGGCAGGAGGCTTGCTTGAGCCCAAAGTTAAAGATCAGCCTAAACAACTTAGTGAGACTCTGTCTCCACAAAAAATTAAAAAATTAGCGTGGTGTGGTGGTGTATACCAGGAAACTGAGTAAGTGGGATCGCTTGAGCCCAGGAGTTGGAGGTTGTAGTGAGCTGTGATGATGCCACTGTACTCTAGCTGGGACCGCAGAGCAAAATCCTGTCTCTAAAACTGAATGAATGAATGAATCAATCAATCAATCAGTCATTCAGTCAATCAATCAATGGGAAATCACTATAGGAGGAATAGGAATACCTTAAAAGTAACCATTGGTGAACCAAGTTGACTATGTACTTCATATCATACCTTTTCTTTTCACCAAAAATTAAGGCCAAGAATTTATTTGTAGAATATCCTGATACTTTTTCAAAATTTAATTATGCTTTATAATTTCCCACATGAATGGTTAAAAAAATGAGATGATCATGTAATAGCATCTTCTATTACCTAAGGTACTAGTAATTCCCCCTTTCCCAATCAAGACTCAGATATTTCCTAAGAAAGAATTTCCTAAGAAGTAATTTCCTGGAATATTTATTTTGAGTCATATCCCTTTATTGGTATTCTCAAATTAGTTTGCAGTTATTCCAGGGTGATAAATCCCACCTGCTGGCTCCGGATTAGTGTGTTCTGACAGTGCAGGGCTGTTCCACACCTGTGTCTTACTAGCTTTGCCGTCCCTTCATTCCCTGAGAGAATTCATGAGCAATGGATCCTGTGCCAGAGCATGGGAGCCATAAAACTGTCCCACTGGGAGATACGCTTACTATTCAAGGTGGGATAAAAGGCAAGCAGGGGATTAACATTGTCTGGATTTTCTTTTCTCCTTTTGAGAAGGAAAACAATTGAATATTCAAGCTCTCATTGGTTTCACCATGAATCTAGGGCTTCACTTTGGAGGAAAATGAAAAGTAGAATAATGGGACATCACTAGAGCCCTGCTTGGTGAATGTGTGGACCTTGAGCTTAAACCAGGAAACAGGGCTGCTTCTCTGATGTCTTAAGACCCGAGTGTGGCCATGTCCTGTCAGCAGCACACATTCCATCTCTTTTATTATGGATCCCTCAAAATTTTTACAGCTCTGAGTGTGACAACTTCTTTTCAGTGCAAATGGTCTACAGAGTTTATGTAGTATTCATTTATGGAGGGGGGAAATGTAAAAACATTTGGAGTATGTTCTTTTAAAGGAGGTGACATGGTATTTCAATATTTTGTATATAACCAGAGGGCTGGGCACTTTGTGTAATGTGTATGTGATAAATTTTGGTTTTAGTTTGGGAACCAGGAGCAAAATATGAATCTTCGACTTTTATATGTACATGTTTCCCATATCCTTAGCTCACTTTTCTCCACTGGCAGGAACTGATTTGTTTTTTCTTTTACCGTTTGCCACCTTCAGTGGCTGTTTTCTGATTTTCAGAATAGGAAAGAGACATTTAGTTAAAGAAAATGAAATCCTCTTCTAACTACCTTTTCAGCTTCCTAGTAAGTTTCACCTTTTTTTCCCCTCTCTCCCTTTCTCTCTCTCCCCTACTGCTCCCTCCCCTCTTTTCTCTCTTTTGTCCTAGAATGTATGTTCAGTGGTCAGAAAACAGTTGACCATTATGGCAGGTCATCCATTGTAAGCAGGGTTTTATTATCGATCTGCCAAATGCCACTTTCTCCCAAATCACTGACAGAGGTGATATTCTACAGTTCTCTTACTCAGTACTGGAAACGCCTTTCCCATAAAAATAATGTTGCAAATGGTGATAAAGTGTTCAACTTGGCTCGGTGCCTGTGGCTCAATCGGCTAGGGCGCCAGCCACGTACACCTAAGGTGGCGGGTTTGAATCCCCAGCCCGGGCCCGCCAAACAACAATGATGGCTGCAACCAAAAAATGGCCAGGCGTTGTGGTGGGCGCTTGTGGTCCCAGCTACTTGGGAGGTGGAGGCAGGAGACTCGCTTGAGCCCAGGAGTTGGAGGTTGCTATGAGCTGTGATGCCATGGCACTCTACCCAGGGGGATAGCTTGAGGCTCCGTCTCAAAAAAAAAGTGTTCAACTTGACTCCCAAAGCCAATCTACTCCAGCATACTGTAGTACTAGTCATACTGGCCTGAGCTCAGAGTCCATGTAGCTGGGGCCAAGCAGGTGCAGAATGAGGGGTGGGTCTGAGCAGTCTTCCTGACACCCTGGAGCACCTTCCTCTAGGCCCTTCTCTTTAGCTGCCCAGAACCTTCCTGAGGCCCAAACCAGTACCCTAACTTGCTGCATGCTCCAAAATTCCCTGGCTGTGTTTCCCTTCCTCGGGACTTTGTGTTTCAAATTTGAGTTAGTAGCAGAGGGGCATGGCCATAGGAAGGAACACATAGCTGGATGTTCATCTTTAGAAATGTTCTAGCCCTTGAACTTGGTGATGGTTTCCCAGATGTTCATTATATTGTTATACTTTATATATGCCAACATATACTATTAAATGGCTCAATTAATAGAAAAATTATAATAAAAAACAACAAACAGTAGAAGGGAGAAGAGGTGAAATGTCCTCTTTCATGGGAAGGGTAGACCTGTTGCATGATGTGAACGCACCATGTTGCCCACTGTTTTAAATATGAAAATTGCCTTATACTATAAAAAGAACAAGGCGGACTTTCTCATGTCATACTAGTTGACTTTTTAATTTTCATTGACTGAAAAAAATATATAATGAAACAAAGGTACATCTATACCTTTAGATGTTATAAGTTATAAATTTGCATATGTTTGAAAAACAATAAATATATAGATGAGACTTGTTTTCTTCCTGGCTATTGGAGTTAGGAAAGTAAACATTGGGAGAAAAATGTGTTCTGAGGGGAACATGGACAGTGGCCCATCCGACTCAGCTCAGAGGCTGTTCTGTTGTACCTGTTTTTCAACAGCTTTTCTTTGCTTCATAACTAGGGTACCCCTGTTTCTAGAATATAAACCAGAACACAGTTTTCCTAGGGCTGCTTTAGTTAATTCCCCGTGAGGGTATAACGGAGGAGTTTTTTGTTAATATTATTATTTGGGGGCTGAGATATTAGAAATCATTATTTTTTTAAATGGGAGACCATTTTATTAGAGTTCAGGAATATCTGCTTTGGGCAGCAGCAGAGGGCAGCTTCACATAACTCTTCACAGGGGACAGTGGCCAAATCTTTCGGCCAGCCCAGCCCCCCTTGCAATGCCATAGCCTGCTGTTAGGCCTCTTGCCTACCCAGCGGTTGTGACCCGCCTTTCCTATGACCCATTTGTTATGATCAACATTGGCTACTCGGCCAACTATTGCTATGCACGTTTCCAGCTCCTGCATCTGCCTCTTAGAAGGCGATTGGACAATGGGGGTCCCATTTACCTTCTGAAGCAGCACACCACATGTCCCTGTAGCTCAGGTGTACTGGGCCCCTGACCTGGCTCATTTTCCACATTGTTGACAAGGGTCCTCACAGGCAGGGCCCCAAGAGGTGCATCTTCTTTCTGGGTAGCAACAGTCATGCGGCCTATGTGGTAAGAATTCAGGGTTACATCTCCAGCCTGCATGTTTTCTGTGGCAACAATCCAGCGTTTCTGGCTGCCACCAGCAACCAGAGCTATGTCTGCTGACCTGCAGACTCTGACAACCTTCTCCTCGAAGGGTCCAGGCTTGGTCTCCTGTTCAGGCCGGAAACACAGAAAGTCAATCATGCCATAAAGTTGCTTGTGGCTCTGCCCATACCATGCACTCGGATGCAGCCTGTGTGCTCTCGGCCCCCAGACTTCCTCTTCCTCATTGGTCTAATGGTACTTCGTAGGACTCCTCTAGGACACAAACTTGGCAATAAGTGCCATGGAAGTAAGGTCTGTGCAACAGGGGAGCAACATCAAGGCTGAGGGCAATTGGAGAAAGGCATTGTTCATCACTTGGGCAGCAGGAAGCAGACTTGCGATGGGAGCGGCGATTGCAGGGGTGTCAGGCTCAGGGAGCCCAGAGCATGGGTCAATGCCCACAGAGCCTTGAGTGTAGCCAGGTTCTGTTGGGCTCAGCACCCCACCCTTACCATCAGCTGGTCTCAAAATCAGCACTTTTAAATGAACATAGCCTGTTCACACATGACGGGCCCTCTACTGAGTTTACCTGCATTAATCCTGAAAACCACATTTCAAACCAGTAGAAAAAGCCCAAAAGGAGGACATTCTTTACCCTTAGTACTCCATTTTCGGTCTACTTAAGAATCATGCTGTCAAAGTCTCATCGGTGATGATCTCTTCAGCCTTTACATCGTGCCCATTTTTATCCATCATGGAAATGCCACAGTCTGAGGGTGGAGCAGCTGGGGTAGGCCAGCAGTCTCAATCCCAGAATTTCTGGTCCCAAAGAGGTTTCTCTAGAGCTCTCTCCTTGATTGTATTGAATGACTATTTTTTTTTTTTTTTGGAAATATGTTTGTGTGTGTGTTTTAGTGTTCTGTGGTATATTTTGACTGTCAGAAAGGTAGAACATGAAAAGCTCTTCAAGCTTTATTAGGGTTATATATCTTTTTTAAAAATTAAAATGAGCTCTAGAAAGATTTCCTTGTATTGTCTTCCATTTTGATTCCTATGGTTAACATGTCATTTTCTCTTTTAAGCCAAAATGCTACACCAACCTTATGGGATTCCTTAGAAGAACCTGACATTCGGGACCCTGGTGAATTTGAGTATTTTTTCTCCAAAGACACAACTCAGCAGAAGAAAAAGCCTCTTTCAGAAACCTATGAGAAAAAAAACAAGGTCAAAAAGGTACTGAGTGATAATCCTAATAGTTGTAATTCCATATATATTTTTGTCATCCCTGGGCATTTGTGATGCTCTGCTGGCCTGCTTTCACTGTTTCCAGAGAATGTTTGGGAAGGTCTTCTATAATTGATGGCAAAAAGGAACCGATAGTTCCTGTTTTGGCTATATTATCTGAATTTTTAAAATTTAATCTGTGCTTAATTCTGTGGAAAGAATTATAAAATGTAATTTTGCTGTTAGTGAAAATAGTCTGCAGGCTATATTGAAAAATAGATCTTATTTAATATTTACTGTGTTAGGCATTATTCTTGGCCTGCACTGTCCAGTATGGTAACATGTGGCTATTTAAATGATGAAATTAAACAAAATAAGAAAGTTCCTCAATTGCACCAGCCAGTTTGTGGCTAGTGGTTATAATATTGGTTAGCATAGATATAAAACATTAACATCATTGCAAAAAATTCTACTGAATAGCATTGACTAAGCATTTGGGATATGTTGAAAAAAGGGATTACTAAAAAAAAAAAAAAAAGACAAATTCCCAGAGATCCTGTCCTTGTGAAGCTTATGTTAACAAACACAAAACATGCCTTGTCAGTTATACAGTAGTGCATTGGAAGGAGTATTGCTAGGGCAGAGTGGGGAGAGGGCTGCAGTTTTCAAGGGTAGGTCTCTTTGAAAAGGCAACTTCTGTTTCAAGTTCTCAAGGACTGGAAAACCAGTAGCCACCAGCCATCTGTAAGAGAATGAGTTTAAGGTTGTCAGGTAGTCAGACAGACAGGAGGATGAACCGTGCCTCTGCCAGACGCTGGCTGGGAGATCCAAGCCCAAAGCTCTAGTCCTGCCATTGTTTGTGCCTCAGTCCCTGTGCCATAACACAAGATGATGACTACTCATGACATTGTTCTAAGTGAGTGGTTCTCAACCTTCCTAATGCTGCGGCCCTTTAATACAGTTCCTGTGGGTCGCAACCCACAGGTTGAGAACTGTTGTTCTAAGTGATGATTCAGTGGGGTGATACAGGTGTCAGGCTCAGAGTGGTGCCTGGCACATCATCAGCCTCCAACATATGATAATCAATCTCATTTGTTTGCATTAGTGTTTCCGTAGTGGCAGAGATGGTGTGGAGGACAAAGTATAGTACTTTGTTCTACTATCGATTTGCTGGGTCAGTGTGGGCTGATTCCATTCCTTCTCACATTTTCCCTTTTCTATGAAACAGGACTAACAATTACTTCATCTACCTGACCCACCAGGATGTTGTGCAACTCACATGTACGAGAGTTTGAGGCAGTATTTTGAAGAGTGTAATATCAAATGCTATTATCATCAATCCTTTCTAATTAACTCATATAGTGGAGTTTATCAGCAGTTCATTTCTCAATGTTAGGATTAGTAGGTCAGCTATAAGTAACAGGAGAAAACTTAAGAAAAGTCTAAATGCAGTTGTGTGGGAATCAAATCAGATTTTCTCATTGACTTGAATGATGAATAGAAATTATGATCAGAGTCTTTCCTCAAATTCATTGGAATTGTGTTATGAGAAAAATAGCCCAATAATAGTTAAATATCAGAGCAAATTTTTAAGAGGATATTGCACATGCAACAAATTTTTTTTTTTTTTTGGAATAAAATAGTTAAGTTCCAGGCAAGAAGTCAACTCATATACTATAAATTAGATTCCTGTGAGATGGAGGTAAGTGGATCTTACAACTGGGCTGGCTTTTTAAATGCCATCTTTAGAAACAGAAAACTATTATTTCTACCTGAAAGGCCAAAAGAGTATACCTATATCCCAAAGCTGGCTTCCATTTGCCTCTTCCAGGAAGCCTTCTCTGACTAACCAGAAACTCTGCTAACCATTTTCTTGTGTAATATCATACCAAGCTTACTTGTGTTTTCTGTTCCTTCTTAGATTGCTGTTACTCTATTTGTTTCTCTCTAGATGCTTGGTAACCTGTTATTTACTCATAAAATTAATCACTTAGGTAAACGAATATTTGTTTTTTAAAACGTCAAAGCATTTGGCCACTGTTATTTCTTATCTCATAATTAACTGTTCAACAAAGGATTTTAACAAAGGCAGTTCATAATTGATGTGTTTGTTTTGTTCTCTGTCTGAGGGGGGAAATGCTCTTCATCTGAACTCTTCTTTAAGCTTTCTGAACAGAGAGGTTGCCGTTGCCCCACAGAATCTATGGACGTGGGTATAGTGCTCACTTTCTTTTGGTAAATGGAGACCAAAATGTTGGTCTACTGGTAATTATGATGCTTGGAGTTTTCTGTGAACTTTGTGGCCTACCTTAGAGCTGAGGTTTTAAATTTTAAAGAAAATAAGCCAAACTAATAGCAGAATACTCCAAACCTTCCTAGGAGCCTTCCTGCCATGCTTGTGGCTAGCTTTCCCCTATCAACGTAGATCCCTTGTTCTCTTCTGCGAGTCAGAGGTTTGTTTTCTTTTCTCTTGAAGTGAAAATGAAAGTAGTTTTAGAGGTTGTGAACAGCTGAGGAGTTTCAGCATTGGGGGGACCAGCTCCTTCAGCCTAATCACGGTGGTTCTCCTGTGAGAAGACCAAGAGAAAATTTGCCAAGTAGGTCTTTTTATAATTATTGAACTGAAGAAAGAACTATGTGTGTTGGAGATTTAAAGCCTAGCTTGAATCTTAGCTGCAGGGGCTCAGCCAACATTGAGTCATCCCTGTGAACATCTCTTAAACCCAGCTGGTTTGAGATGTCTCTCCATCCCTTGCCATATTCTATGTTCTTATTTCAGAAGTAATGGACAGAATTGTCAAGAGTCTGTGGAACTCACTTATTAGTTTCTATTTTCAACTTCTGTAATAGTATTTAAATTTTCCATCACTGACATTGGCTTAAAGTAAGAAAACATACAAGTATTTGGTATATACTCTAACAGACAGGGATCCTGTTCTATCATGTAGTCTAAGAATTAAAAGAAAAAAAATACCTTACCCATCATCTGATTTAGTTCCCTCATTTAGCACATGAGAAACAGAGAAAGATGAAGGTCCTTATAGGGATGTGGACGCTTTTCACTGGGAAGACATTGATACTGACGGATACTTGAGAGTGTGTTCAGGAATCTCAGCATGCGTCTGTACTTCCCCCTGATTTAGATGGCAGTTTGCCACACTCATGATAGTAACTTTTATCAGGATGATCGATTTGAAGTTTATGAATGAGAGTAGTTGGTATTAAAATCATCAACAAAATGTGGCTACACTGGTGTGAATTTAGAATGTTTTGTGTATTGTCAAAATCATCCAAAACTTTCTTTGGAGTCTTCCAGTATGAAGCTAAATCTTTGAATCAAAAAGCATGCTTTATGTATAATTCCACCAAAGAAATATGTGGATTTGGAGCTGGGATTTTCCTTTGACTCTATTGATTCCATTCTATGAGTTACAATGTGATTATGACACATTTGTATGGCACACCCAGGTAGGTGCGATTCTCATTTCTGACACCAGACTGTTCTGCCACTGCAAAATGTCTGTAACCAGACTGAACACCAGAGCTCAACATATCCGCTTTTCATTGTACCACCACCATTTGGTACTCTTTTTTTTTCTCTTATAACCTTCATAACAAGTTGTTTAACTTTCTTACACTGATTTCTTCTCTATATGATTGGGAATAACAAGTCCTTAACATAGATGTGAAAATAGAGTGAAATTAGGGTCTTAAAAATACTATAAGTATTCTCTGGAACTTTGTATCCTCTTAGTTCATGAAGCAATATGAAAGTTTAGAAAGAAATTATTGAACATCATTGATTCTCAAAGCTGCCACGATCTTAAAACATCCATGTGTTCATTCCTGAAACTATTTGCAAATAGCAATCTCTGAACTATACTTGTTTTCAATATTTACAGAAGTATTCTACAACTTTCTTTAATGTAGTATTTTTCAACATTTTTTATATAATGGCACACTTGAACCAATAGTTAAACTTCCATAGCACACTTAAATTAATGTTGATCAAAAAGAAAAGAGTTAAAAAAAACCCAAAAAGGATATACTTCCTGAGCTTCTTTCAGAAATGATTTAATTAATGATCTTGACAAATTTTGGCGGACCACCTAAGATCCCTCACAGCACACCAGTGTGTCATGGCACACAGGTTGAAAATTATTGCCTTAATGATCCATTCAGATATCTAGAAGTTCATATCATGTTTATATACTCTCCTTGCACTGGAAGACAAGACTTTCCACCATGGATATGCCCATATTTACACTGTCTTCTCAGTTACATTTTGTCCTGGTCAAGGTAGGTCGGTATCTTGACAAAGAGCCAGAAATCTGCCTTCCTTGTCTGTAATTATTTCTCCTGGTTCCTGTCAAGGAACTAGCTACTCTGATAAACTTCCCAATTGCATTCTTGTCCAACAATTTTCTGAATATCAGCATGACCTGCCAATACTCCTCCTCTCTTGAGATGGCACCATCTAGCTTTGAATTATAAATCATCACTGTTTGTTTCCTCTTCTGTAAGATCTATAAAAGCATTCCTCCCTTTGTGTCTTTTTAGGAGATATTTCTTAAGAATTAATGAGATAACAGCTATTTCCTGAGCTCTTTCAGGGAGGGAGGGGCTTGTGATGGGTTCAGCAGACACTAGTCTGTTGAAACTTCCTGGTGCCAAGAGCCTTCGGCATTGATTGTAATTTGGTCACTTTGGCAAGGATCATAGCTGTAATTCTCAAAGCCCAGACTTTGTGTCTCAGTTTTTTGGGGAGGGGAGAAGGGTGGAAGAAGAATATTGTTTGGAAGCCGGACCATAAATTTTTAGAGTTTTCATAACCTGTTGCTTTCCAAGTTTATATTATTTCAGCTTTTGTGTACAAAGATAATTTCTCTGGGCTCCCTTGGTGTTAAGATATGTGCATTGGGTTTTCCCCTAGAGTGGGAATAAGGTTGTCTGCCCCTTTACACTTCTCATGTGTTTGATGAATGGGCAGTGGGGTTAAGGGTTATCATCTATAGACGTGAGTGAAATAACTTGCCCATGTGTTGATTGTACTAATATATGACCTTGGGGTCATTAGTGCTATGTCCACAGACTCCTTGAGTGATATCTGGAATGATCAGTGCTTTCCTGTTCTTCATTTTAAAGGTCCATGACTGGCCAAATTTCCCAAAAGGAAGCAGGAGCTTCTACTCCATGACAGGCACCAGTTTACAAAAATTCCACCTTGTAAATTTTATTTGGAAATGAGACAGCCCCAAAAGTTAAGCTGTACATTTGTTTTTTTTTTTTTTAAAGAAAAAAGTGGTTAGGACGTGTCAAATATGGGTATCAATGATTCTTTCAGAATGTTGAATCTGAATATTATTCTTGGAGTTCAGCTGTGTTTTTCTTGTTGGCTGTTAAACAGTAACTTAATCTGGATTTTTGTCCATGGCCAGCACAGGATCACTGGGATGCTCATTACCAATCCCAAACCACCAGAGGGCACCTTAGAATGCTGAGAGACAAAGATAAATTCACATGTTCCCTAGAACACCAAGGGAAAATGGAACCTAGAAGAAATAACTGCTCCTCGGCACCCTCTTTGATTTTGTTAAATCTCTTCACTGTAGACCAGAGGCCAAATTTAGCAGAAAATTACCCACACTGTATTTAAGAGCCAAATGCATATTAGAAAGGCTTGTAGGTTCCGTAGAATAAAAAATCATTAGTAGGGGTAGTTCCAGTGCTTAGAATGAGTGAGTATAGCATGAAAGTTTATGAAGTGTTAGTCTTAGCTCCTTTGGGACCCATTCTGGTGTTCCCTCTCTGCCCCCTTACATCTTTCAAATCTTCTGTATCTGAAGAGAAGGAGGATTTATTTTTTTTTATTTCATTCTACATATTTGTTTCCAAAAAATATTTATCCTTTCCCCTTAGTTGAGGAAAGTTATGAAGTCTTGCTTGTATTTTTCTGACCCTCCTTCATTTATCCTCAGTACAGGCTCTTTTCTCAGACGGTAGCCTGGGCTGGAGCTAGACAATCAGGTGATGCTGAGTGCCTTTCCTTGGACCTTGGTGGTGGCAATGGCTCCACTGGCTTGTAGTTTTAAGCTTGACGTGAGTGAAGATATAAGGAGAATAGGGATGATGCTATATGAATACAAACCCTATACACCTGCGGTCCCCCATCCCCTGTGAAGTGGACCACATAGCATCATGTCCAGAGCTCTTCTTCCTATTTAATCCCCAGCCTCCTTGAAAAAAATGTCTTCCATGAAATTAGTCCCTGGTGCCAGAAAGGTTGGGGACCATAGCTGTATACAAACCCAGGTCACATGGATGCTTTCAAAACTGAACTTGTAAATGCTACACACATTGTGTTGTGCACAAAGGTCAAAGCAGTCCCTGGTCGTGCACTCACAGGCACATGCTGGGTGTGGGCAGAGGGAAGTCTTCACAACCTTGCATTTATTAATATTTAGTGTTATTCTAGCGAAGATGACAAATGTAAATTTCACTAGGAGGATAGTGCTAATGCTAAATGAGTGGTTTTTGTTTAAGCACGTGGCATGTATTAACTTACTTAATCTTCACCTGAATCCAGTTAGATGCTTACTATTATTGATCCAATCTTGTAGATGAGAAAACTGGGTAACTTGCCCAGCACCACAGAGTTTTGTAGAGTGAACAAATGACTCTAGCAACAACCCTAGAGCTTGTGTTCTTAATTACTTGACAGATGGTTTGTTAGTCTGAATTTAACTAGAAGTCCTGATTTTAAGTTCACTTGGCAAAGTCTAGATTTTGTTTTCTAGTCATTCTATAGTGAAAGAAGCTTTGGCTTTGATGTCAGTAGACATGGTTTCTACTTCTGACACTGACACTAACAAAATAGTGAGTCCTGAGCAAGTTCTTTAAATTCTCCAGGTCTTAGATTTCTCATCTGTCAAAAGATAAACTTTAATTAGATGAGTTCCAGGATTTCATCATTAATTCTACTTTGCAGATGAGGACACTCAGGATCCACCAACTTTCATTTTACTTATTGGCAGGCAGGTGGATGAGGGTATTACACACAAACCAGCATCTGAGTGCTCAGACCCAGGCACATGCAGATAGATCAAGCTCTCCCTGTAGGGATCATTAGCATGTCGTAGGAGTCATAGGGAGCCCAGGAAATAATTGCTATGGTTTTAATAACCCCCCAGTTTAAGAGATATATACATATATACTGGAGAATTTTTAAATACAACAAATTTCTTTCTGCACCAGAGCACTGAAGGACTAGAAATACGGTAGAGAAAGCTGCAGTGGAAATCAGGAGGCAGAGATATGTCTTGAAGGCAACTAGTTAGCAATTGTGTGTCCAGTCATGTTGTGACCTCTCTGACCTTAGTTTCTATAACTAAAATGGCATCTGGAAGGGATGTTTTCAAATATGTTGTCCAGATGCAACATATCAGAACATACCTGTATGTGGACACCTTCCTGGTGTGCGAGTGGAATGAGGCAGTGAATTTGGAACCTTGCCTGGTCAATGAGCGACATGGGATGTACTGCAAAACCGACTCACAACCATGGTATTTCTTGCTTTGAGAATAGAATACTCCCAGCCGCAGTTCTTCGTACACAATAGGAATGCATGTGGCTTCCATGGGTCAAGCTGGCCAGTCCATTGGGCTGATGTGTCCCTTCATCACCCTTTCCTCTATCCCCCAGCAGAGTTTCCAGGGTCCAGAGGCCAAGAGTTGAGGTTACATCAGATGAATCTGTACACTTACTTCCTAGGATGCTCTTTTTTGACCCGGATACTATGGCCACACTTCCAATTTTTCATAAAATCCCTTTGACCCAGAGCTTGATTTCCTTTAGGCCTGACCTGATTTCTCTCCAGCTGAGGCTAATTTGCATGGCTGTAAACACACGGGCCTTACAAAGCTCACCAACTGTGATAAAAGCAAAGGAAACCTGAGACCACTGGAAACTCAAAAATTCGCCTTCTGTATCCAAGCCTGAGTCTGAGCCACACCTCAGCCCAGGGGGCTTCCAGTGTGCAGCAGCAAGAGAAATGTTATTCTGATTGATCTGATTAGGGCAGCAAGGTTAGCCATGGTCAATTTACTAAGACAGTATGAGAAGAAATCATGTGTGCAGCCATGTTCGGGGTCATCGAGGCCCCTGCCAGAAGTTATGAAAAGCCACAGCTCTGCCAAGACTATTATCAGATCTCCCCAGAGGGGTTCAAATGGGATTTGGAGGTTTCAGGGTCCCCTCCGGTGGAATGAATGACAAAAAGATTGGACTGGGAAGAGCTAGTGAATCCCACTTGCTTCCAGCTAGATTTCATAGCAGCCAAGTCTGTTCCATGTGAGCAAGAGAGCGAGGAGTTCACCAGCACAGTGTGAGGAAGATTGGCTTTAGCTTTTCACTGCAAGGGGAAGAGGAAAGTAGAAAGACTAATTTGAGATGGGCGTGAGGCTCTACGTTGACCCCCGGAAGCAGCCAGTTGGAACCTATTGGGCACTGTGATCCCTTTCTTCACCGCAAGAGTGGTTTAATTGAAATCTGGCTCCAGGCCCTGGTTACTAAATAACCTGAGTTTTAGTGTTTTCATTTTCATTAATTAACTTTTATGCTAGGCACCTTATTAGTCACATTAGGCATTTTGCATGTGCAAAATATCCTAGGAGGTGAGAAGGGGCTCTTTAAAAATAGTATAGAGCTGACAGTACCAGGGGGTTAATTCATGACCTAATTATCACATCACTTTTTACTTTCCTGTAGCCGCTCTTGTACAACTTCCTTAGTGTAAAATATGCACAAAAACCACCTTTCAAAGTTTGCTTTCAAATTATTATTGCATTTATATTGATCCTGAAGATTTTGGATCCCTCAGCTTCAGTGTGTTTCTCTTCCTCTGTACGATTCAGTAGCGTAAATGTTACTTGCAACATTGGGATAAGGTACATTAGTTAACAAAGGAAGACTCATTTAAAATCAGGCCAACTGAAAATCACATTTCCTGAGCTGGGTTCATTATAAACAGATTGCTCTATACAATGATCATTTTGCCAATGGAAAAAATGAAACATTGAGATGGTTGCTCAGAGAGGAATGTGATTCAGAATGTGGCAATATGATGAATAAAACTGGGATGTACTAGGAAGAAAGACATTGGAGAGATTGGACCAGGCAATGTTTTTGTTGTATATACATATACTTTTGGGATATAGAGATAGCTGAAAAATCCCAGACTTATGGGACCCAGCCATTACTTGCCACCAAAGGAAGGGATGAGCCTCCGAGGCTGACAGTGTGTGGAGAAGGAGGCAGGACTCACAGATGTGTGCAGAGGTCACACTCGCCAGCAGAGAGCTTGGTGTTTGCCTCAGAGCAATAGGAAGCCAATGACGAAGCTGATGCAGAGGCTGATGTCCAGGTTTCGGACCCTTCGTACCACACACCCTGTAAGAGTCACAGCTAGGCTAAGTGTGAAGGTGGTAGTACAGTAGGGCAGTGGGAAGATTCCAGAAACCACAGACCTGCCTTCTCTTTTTGAATCATCACTTTATTCATGCAGCAGTTCTCTTCATCTTTCTAAGGCTCTTTTGTACAATTCCCTCATCTATAAAGTGAAAGTGAATATAATATTAGTACCTACTTGAAAGGGTGGTTGTGAGGATTAAAATATTTTATGTGGAATGTTTAGCCTGCTGCTGGCACGTAAGGGTTTGCTGCTTCTATCATATCATCCCCATCATCATTACCATCAGCCAGAGGAGGAAAAAGAATAAGGAAACATCCTCTAGAGTTACCCCCAAAGGAGAACAGAAAGTTGGATTACAACCAGAAGCCTCATCTCTCATTCACTGGTGGCTCTTGGGCCCCAGAGGGCTAGCTGAAATTCATTTACCCTATCATTTTTATTGTGTTTCTCCCCCTGTATCAAAACTATGTAGTTAAAGAAAGTGAGTTTTAGCCAGATATTCAGAGATGAATTCCCTTAATGGGTGCCAAGAGAAAAACCATGGAATAGAACAAAAAGTGGATAAAATACATCTCCATTTTCTAGTTCTATTTTTATTTGGTTTTCAAGGTAATCTATGTGTGGCATAATTTTATGTATGCCGCCTATCAGCAGGTGACATAATGTGGCCTCTTTAAATTTTCATATAATGTGATAGGCTATAAATGAATAAACAAATATGTATAAAATAGCTGACTTAGGTGTTAAGACTCTTAAAGTATGTTATTTTACATTGGCTTCTCTATTAACAATTAGACTGAATTAACTACCATATAGTATTTGTTACCTTTTATCAACATAATATATGAATGTAATTTAAAAATTCAAACAGTAATACTTAAGAAAAAGCAAAAATTCTGCAAATCTCAACACATTTTAAGAAATTTTTTTAAAAAAAAAGAATTCACAGAGTTGAGCTAAACTAAAAAAAAAAGAAATTTTTTATATATACCACACCCTTTGATTAAAATGAAGTTAAGTTAGAGATCATAGGCCAATAACAAAAAACTTAAACACGTCAATATCAAAAACCTGCCTTACCTTTCTAAATTCATAATCACACCCAACAATAAGTCATGGGTTAAGAAATTAATTATAATTGAACTCAAAAAACACTTGTAACAAAAAATAAAAATACTCAATATCAAGACTCTTAGGATATTGCTGAGATGTGTAACCATGAGTATTAGAAGAGAAAAACAAAAAATAAGCTTCCCCAAATCAATAATTATAAAAAGAAAAATAAGCCAAAGAAATGAGAAGGAAATGGCAGTGCCCATAGCTCAATGGGTAGAGCACCAGCCACATGCACCAGGGCTGGTGGGTTCAAACCCAGCCCCGGCCTGCTAAAAACAAACAAATTAGCCCGGCATTGTGGTGGGCACCTGTCCAGGCTATTTCAGAGGCTGAGGCAAGAGAATCGCTTAAGCTCAAGAGTTCGAGGTTGCTGTTAGCTGTAATGTCACAGCACTCTACCAAGGACAACAAAAGTAAGACTCTATCTTAAGAAAAAGAAAAAAAAACAGAAAAGGAAATACTAGGTTGAACAATAAGAAAAAGCTATTTTTGCAGGTTAGATATGATGTTTATAATTTGTATGGTTCAACCTATATAATTTTAAAGATAAGAATGGAAATTTAAAAAATTGTAAATACTATACAGCAGATTGATGGAGATAAGTTTTTCTTTGAAGATATATTTAAAACCTTTGGAAAATTGAGCAAAACAAACTTAAGTAAAAATATTAGGAAGGTAAAGTGATTGCAACTACAGACGCAATGGAAATGTGTAGATGAGTCAACTCATGAGTCAATGTTTGCCATTAAATAAAAGTAACATGAAATAAGCCCCTAGAAAAAAATATACATGATGAAAACTGTCAAGAAGAAATAGAACACCTGAATATTCCTATAAATATTAAGAAATTTAAATCAGAAGTTTAAAATCTTCACACAAAGAAAGTGCTAGGCACCCAGGCTGTTTTACTACACCAAATGTTTCCTCCTTATACAAAATATTTCAGAGACCAGAAAATCATGTTAAACTCAAGGTTAATAATATATATTCATATAATCTCCATAGTACTACTAGGCAAGGCCAGGAAGTAAAAGAAAAATGCAGGCCAGTTTTTTCTCATTAATATAGATATAAGCCTCCTTATGAGAATATTAGCAAACTGAATCCAGAAATGCATAAAAAAAGTTTAATAGTTAAATGTACTTATTACAGACAGGTAAATCTCATTCAAGATTAGGAAACGCTTTCATAAATTATTAAATGATAAACTGTTAATCCTATAATTTTTCTTCCCTTAATCTGTTATTTCAAAGATGATGGAAAAGCACTTGATTAAATTCAGTTATGATTCATAGTGAAGTTTTGTAGATAAGTAAGTACAAGTTGAAAGCATCTTTAGTCTCAAAAAGAATGCCTAAAAGAGGGATATGACAAAGGCCTATTTGGTGAAAATTTGAAAGTTTTCTTTATAAGAGCAGGATGAAATAGGACTATAGTACTCACTTCTACCTCTTTTGTTTAACATTATAGTAGATATCCAAGCAAGTGTAGTAGGCAAAGAAATGAAATAAAATATATTGGGAAAGAAGAAATAAAGCCATATTGTTTATAGAAATTGATTTATTTTATATAGAAAACTTATATTGACAAAGTCTAAAAATAAGCGAACCTAGTAAACCTACTAGATATTAGATCAATGCATAAAGAATTTCATTTTTATACTAGCAGTAAGTATTGGAAAATGCCATTTAAACACCATTCTAGGAACATAAAATATCTAGGAATAAATCTAAGAAAATACCATCAAAACTGAATGTAGAAAATTATCAAACTTTATCAAACATTAAAGTGGACTTTCTAAAAAGAGAGACACATTCTCTTTGTACATAGCAAAGCCAATGTTATAAAGATGTCAATTCTCCTAAAATTGATTTCTAGTTTCAAAGTAATTCCAATAAAAAACTAAATAGAATTATTTAGAATCTAATAAACTAACTCTAAAAATGTGTATGGAACTGCCAAGTTTAAAAAAGAACCTAAAAACTCCAAAAGAGAAAAATAAATGAGAAAAATAAATTATTCTATCCTCATATCAAGAAAAATAAGGTAATAATAGGTAGTAAGGTAATAATTGGCACAAGAAAAAAAGATGAGGGGTCAGAAATAGATCTATGCATATATGGAAATGAATACATGATATATATGGTATCTAAGATCAGTGGACAACATTGACTATCAAGAAATGTGTTTTAAGGGCAGTGCCTATGGCTCAAAGGAGTAGGGTGCTAGAGGTGACGGGTTCAAATCCAACCCCAGGCAAAAATTGCAAAAAAAAAAAAAAGGAAATGTGTTTTAAAAATTGAATACATATAGCAGAAAAGGAAGGAAAATAGATCTCTACCTCACTTCATGATTAAAATTAATTCCAGATGTCTTAAGCACATCAATGAGAGAAAAAAGTAAATGGATTTAGTAAAGAATATAGGACAATATCTTTTAAGCTTACATGGAAAAGATACAGAAGACCCCACAGATCTTTAACTATATTAAAGTAAAATCACATCAATAAAGAATACCTGCTCATCATAAAATCACCACAAAGCAGGGGGATCACGCTACCAGACATCAGACTATACTATAAATCGATAGTGATCAAAACAGCATGGTACTGGCACAAAAACAGAGAGGCAGATGTATGGAACAGAATAGAGAACCAAGAGCTGAACCCGGCTACTTACTGCTATATGATTTTTGACAAGCCAATTAAAAACATTGAATGGGGAAAAGATTCCCTATTCAACAAATGGTGTTGGACTAACTGGCTAGCGACATGCAGAAAACTGAAACTGGACCCACACCTGTCACCACTAACTAAGATAGATTCTCACTGGATTAAAGACTTAAATTTAAGACATGAAACTATAAAAACATTA
>CAUYQV010050040.1:0-40735 GCA_963574575.1 Galagoides demidoff | reverse complement strand
CTTCCTGTCACATATACTTTTCTAAAACATCTTTAAGTTTTTTTTTTATTAAATCTATAAAGAGGTAGATCATGTATACATTAATTCATTTAGGGGGTACAGTGTACTGATTTTTATATATAATTTGGAATGCTTACATTGTACTGGTTAATATATCCCTCGCCTCATTTACTTAATTATTGTGTCAAGACATTTATACTCTATACTTAATAGATCTGACATGTACCCTTGTATTGTTATTGCTAATACCTGATTATAGAAAATAACCTAAGGTCTGTTTCTGGTATATATACAATATATATGTTTACAGTATAAACTATATTCTACCAGGCTAAATTTTTAAAATATGCACCATAGGTGTGATCCCACCATTCACGCTACCTCCATCTGACCTCCCCCGCCCCTCCCATCCCCCCCTTCATCCTGGGCCATAGTTGTGATCTATTCTTTATGTGAAAGTGTGAGTGATTGTAAATTGGTTTCATAATACTACTGAGTACATTGGATACTTTTTTAAGTTTTGTGGGTTTAATGTATGATTAAAAGATGTTCCGTTTTTGATAGGAAGTGAAGAGAAATACTGTGACTTGGTAGGTCTTGACTGTTTGCAGAGCTCAGCCACACATCCCTGTGGCTCATCACATGATCTGCACAAGAGGCCAGAGTACAGAGTGGTTGGTGATACAGCCTTGTAGTGTCGGACTCTTCATTATTGAGATTTGGCTCAGCATGTATGTTAGATTGGCACAAAGTCTGCGTTTTTTAAAGATTTTATCTGTTATTATTCTAAATACCCACTTTGAAAGAATGTACTTCTTTAAAGATGTTTTAGAAAAGTATATGTGGGCTCAGTGCCTGTGGCTCAATCGGCTAAGGCGCCAGCCATGTACACTTAAGGTGGCGGGTTCGAATCCCCAGCCCGGGCCTGCCAAACAACAATGATGGCTGCAACCAAAAAATGGCCGGGCGTTGTGGCGGGCGCCTGTGGTCCCGCTACTTGGGAGGCGGAGGCAGGAGACTCGCTTGAGCCCAGGAGTTGGAGGTTGCTATGAGCTGTGATGCCATGGCACTCTACCCAGGGGGATAGCTTGAGGCTCCGTCTCAAACAAAAATAAATAAATAAAATAAAATTTCAGGTAATTATACTGATAGAGTTGCTTTGGTTAATTAAGTGCTTTTGTGCAGTTGGAGTCAAAGTTACGAGTGCTCATCATCCAAGGTGTGAATTTACCCATCTCCTTTTCCCTCCTCCCACCTGCTTTATTTCCAATGACTGTCATTTCCACATGTGCACGTAAGTGTTGACTGCTTCATTCCAACTTACTAGTGAGTACACGCAGTGTTTGTTTTTCTATTCTTGTGATACTTCACTTAGAAGAATGGTCTCCAGTTCTCTCCAGGTTAATATAAGAGGCACAGTTTTCTTTTTTATGACCACGTAGTGCTCTATGGTACCACATTTTATTAATCCATTTATATACTGATGTGCCCTTGGGTTGTTTGCACATCCACAATTGTGAATTGTACTGCGATAAATGTGTGAGTGCAGGTACAAGGCATTTAAAGATATTCTCCCAAATATTTATTCTGCTAATAATAGAAAAACACTCAGGATGAATGTTTCTTTTCTAAAGTATCCAGCAAACTTTTTTTTTCTATAAAAGACAAAAGAGGGCTGGGCGTGGTGGCTCACACTTATAATCCCAACACTTGGGAGGCCAAGGTGGGTGGATTGCCTGAGCTCACAGCTTCAAGATCAGCCTGAGCCAGAGTGAGACCTCATCTCGAAAAGGAGCTAGGCATTGTGGCAGGCACTGTAGTTCTAGCTACTTGGGAAGCTGAGGCAAGAGAATCATATAAGCCCAGGAGTTTGAGGTCGCTGTGAGCTTATGATGCCACGGCATTCTACCAAGGGTGGCAAAGTGCAACTCTGTCTCAAAAAAAATAAATAAATAAATAATAAAAAAAATAAAAAATCTTTTTAGCTTTCCAGGCTCTTCTGTCTCTTGTCTCTTTGTGCTCAACTATTCAAAAATGGCTTTTTCTTTTTCTTTTTTTTCTGAGACCTAGTCTCAGTCTGGTGCCTTGACTGGAATGCCATTGCATTATAGCTCACAGGTATCTCAGGATCCTGTACTCAAGCAATCCTCTTGCCTCAGTTTTTCTATTTTTAGTAGAAACAGAGTCTTGCTATTGCTCAGGCTGTTCTCAAACCCCTTAGCTCAGGTAATCCACTTGCCTTGGCCTTCTAGAGTGCTAGGATTACAGGAGTGAGCCAGCATGCCTAGCCACTCAAAAAAGCTTGTAATGTGCAAGCATTCATTGACTATATAAAAATGAGTAGCTCTTCAAGTACAAAACAGTGGAAAGTTTTATCAACAGAGCATACCAATTACAAGAAAGAATTTCAGGGCTTGAAAACATGGCTTTTGAATCAATCCAGTCAGTTAAAAATGAAGAAAAGATAATCAAGAGGAATCAATAAAGTCTTGGAGAATTGTGGGATTATATAAAATTATTGAATATAACAATTACAGGAATTCCAGAGGGAGAAGAAAAAGCAAAAAGCATGGAAAAACTACTTGAGGGAACGATGAAAGACAAGTTCCCTGGTCTTGGTGAGAAGACATCCAGGTATAAGAAGGTCATTAAACTCCTACAAGAGTCATTATAAACAGGACATCTCCAAGCACATAATCCTCAGACAGGTCAAAGTCAAAGTGAAGGAGAAACTCCTCCAAGCTGTGAGACAAAACTTACAAAGGACTACCCACCGGGCTAACAGCAGATTTCTCAGAGGAAAGCTTACAAACCAAAAGGGAATGGGGTCCAAAAGGATATGGGGTCCTATATTTAATTTTCTTAAACAAAATAACTGTGAAACAAGACTTTTCTATTCTTAAAAACTTAGCTTCATAAATGAGGGAGAAATAAACTCTTTCACATGAAGGGGACTGTCACCACTAGAACTTCCCCAAAGAAATCCTTAAAAGTATTGTGTTCCAATAAAACTCTATTTACTAAAACAGATCATGGGCTATTTTTCTCACCCCAGTAAAGATAAGTTAGGTTTTTGACCTCCAGTTGCCAAATGTAACACATTTTTAAAGACTTATAAAATTCCTTTCAATATTTTAAAGACAGAATCAAAATAAAGCATTCCATTGATACTTTATTCTTTCATCAAAAATAGGAAGGTTATTCTAAACTGACTCCTAAGTCACATTCTTTCAAGAAACAGTCACTTATCTAATAAACTTAATAAAACCACAAGAAAGGTATGTTCCTAAAATCCAAACATACTAATATGAACACCATGGCAGGAAATGATTCCAGGAGCTTCTGATAACATCCAAGTATTCACTGTTGCTAAGTATGGAGACTCCCTATGATTTTTTCTCCTTGACAAGTAAGGTGAGGGTCTAATAACAGTGTCCTGTTTGTAATAACAGCTGCCATTTTCTTAGCGTTTGACCAGTTTGAGGTATGTTATGTCAATTATCTCTATTTCTTAATATCTCTATCCCCTATAGAATAGTACTGAGATTAATTTCATTATAAAGAACATATAAACAAAGTTTAAACACCTTAACAAACTTGTCCAAGGCTGCAAAGCTATCAAGTATCCTCAGTTGCATTTGAATCAAAGTAGGTGAACTCCAAACATGTACTTATAGTCACTACACCGTTGGTGCCTCTTCCATCACCTATGAATTCATAAGGTATTGAATCCATTAGTCTTATCATTTTCCAGAAAAATAGTCATGCTCAATTTGAATCAGTTAATGGGACTAAACCACAGAGAAAAATGTAGAAAAAGGGAAAAGTTTTACCCCTGTATGGGGTGTCAACAATACCACTCAGGATGAGATGACCCTTCCACCCTTCCACAAGAGAGTGCACACTTCTTGTGCTTAGCCGTGAGGACAAGTCAGAAAATTTGTCTCTTCTCATTGCTTTAAAGCAATTAACCTCTTTTCTTTCCATTTTACCAATCTTATAACTGCAGTTTATTTGTGATATCATTAGACCACCATCTCTCTGCTTCTCAACTTCTGCTTCTCCCCACCAGCTCCTAAGGATCTAATGTTATTTCCTATTTCAGTCACAAGTCAGGTACTTGTTATAGTGTACAGAGCATTCTATGTTGTCATGCTTTTTTCTTGTAAGTCCATATGATGGGCATTGGCCTATCTGCGTATGGCTGTCTTACACCAAGACACGTTCGTCTTTAGTTAAATCTATAATGGCCAGTGTTGCCAAGACAAATGGTCATATTTTCTTGATAACACCAGCTGTGCACTGTGGACTAGCAACATTGTAAACTCCCCTGCAATATTGCTCTTTACAGACTATGTTCATCCCTTTGAAATGGTAAGAAGGGAGTAAGGGGTACTTATACTTTGTGTGTGCATGTGTCTCTGTGTGTGTATTCTTATACACACTTAGAACATGCCAACAGCTTGCTAAAATACCTAAAAATTAGAACGTATGCTGGTTTATGTTTGGAAAGTATATATACCTATTTCTTCACAGTGTTTCTTGTGATAGTAGTATAGAACTTGTTATTCACAGTATCTTGTACAATACTGTTTGTTTTCCCAGATTTGTGAAGATGTAAGAGCACCGTAAATGATCATATTTTATAATCATGAAAACTAACCTCCAGTTACCATCATAGCACATCCGTGAATATGACAGATAATCATATTAAATTTTCCAGATCAATTTTGTCTTCCTGTTATAAGATTGGAGCAAATTTTAGTTGGAAAATAGTGTCACGTTATCAACATAATTAGTTATAGCAAATCTCTGTGTACCTATGAAAAAGTCTGTGTAAACTGAGTGGACAATAATAGATTCCTGTACATTCAATCAATTATTTTAAGTTCACTTGCGATATTCAATTCCAGCTGTTAGTTTCTGTATCTTTTCTAATATTACATAGGCCTTTTGCCATTACTTTGGTTTCCCTTAACTTCCTTTTTAATCTTGTTTCAGTACAAATGGCAGTGAATTTATACCTCAATATTTTATGTTATTTCATCCTGAGAGTATGTCACCTGCGCTTGGAAAGGTGCACATATTACAAATATTAAATTTCAGTACTGCTTATGTTTATAGTAGAGTGCTTTCTCTCTCATTAGTAATCAGAACCAGCTAGAAGCAAAAACTTCAGCACTTAACCTGTATCAGAGCCTACAAAAACAAAATGCATCCTGGTTTCAAATATTGGTGACTATGGATTTACAAAACTTCATTCTGTGTAAGCCAATCATTTATTTCATGTAATTATATTATCCTCAGAATAGGCTAATAGGATACGATCACCCTATTGCATAGTTGCATTACCCTTAGGATAGGGTACTATGGTATTTTATTACGCTATTCTCAGGATAATATAATTACTATATACTACCTTAAAAATAGTCTTAAAATATTCATGAATATCACTTCAAACATTGCAACAGTCACTACCTATGAAGAAAAAAAAAGAAGTATGGGTAAAGCAGTGATTTTTCAACCAGTATGCCGTGGCACACTTGTGTGCCATGAGAGGAGTTTAGGTGTGCTATGAAAAATTTTAAAGATTATTAAACTATTTTCAAAAGAAGTTCAAAGCACAGTAAACGCATTTTTTTTTTTACTTTTTTTTTATCAACATAATTAAGTGTACAATGGATGTTTAACTTTAGGTTTAAATGTGCCATGAGATTAAAAAGGTTGAAAAACACTGGTATAAAGAGTACGATCTTTACACGCAGGTATATCTGAATTTGAGTCATAGGTTCACTAGCTATGATATGTCCTTGATACATATCCTCTCCCAGTCTCCATATCAGTGTCAGGAAAGTGGGGATAAATAACACTTCTGTAACTCCTTTGACTTGATGTTATATAATCAGACATGCATTGTTTGTAACCTGGCTCTCTGGCATTTAGGAAGCAAGCTAGGCATATTAAATATTGCCTCTATCCATTGTCTTATATTGGACATATCATATGCTGAAAAGCAGATTATATGTTTTGAATAAGATTTTATAGAATTTTAACAAATTTTCACCTATAAAATTTGAAATGTTTTACACTAAGTGAGGTTATTAGGCTATCATAAAGATGTCTTCTGATTTTACTAAAGTAATAAATTATCATGCAATGAATAAAAATGGGATTTAATATAGAAACTAGATGTATCATGATACCTGAAGATAATTTAATAAATGAGAAAAAATAGGGAGTCATATTAGGATGGCAAGTTCCAACTAAAATAAACACTACTAACTCTCAATTGTACCCAAAACATTCTCCATTCTCTTATCAATCTATATAATGCAAATCAAGATAACTATAACTACAGTAACAATTAAACTCCTTGAAAAAACCCTTCTAAATAAGAACTACAACTGACTTCATTTTTAAACATAAATATTTCATTCCATACTCAATACATCTTTTAATGGTCAAACACTGGCTATACACTTCAATGGTAAACACATTCATTAAAAGTTCATTGGAGCTGGTGCCATCATTCATTTTGAAGTTGGCATAAGGCATAGTCAATCATATAGGAATGTTTTCAGCAAAGTACAACTTTTTAGTGGCAAATATGTCCCCATTTGTTCACTGTTGTTTCTTCCTGTTTATCAAGTTTGCCTAACAGAGAAAAGAAATCAAAGACCCTATAACCCGTGACAGTAGTTAACACATTCTTCTCTCAGTTATCTTTCAATCAGTTGAGAACCCATCTCTCCAGAAAAAAAGAGAGAGAAATCTCAGTGCAGCAGAGGGAGATAAATGTCCTGAAGCTTTGACTAAAAACATTTCAACAATCAGCAAGTACATGTCAGTGTCTATGAGAATCCTGAAAATATTTTATTCCTGTGGAAGGAGTAATAACGTCTATATCAGCCTAAGAAGCTCTCCAGAGAATTCAAAAGGATAGTCAATTCATGAAATCAGCGTTCTGACATCTTTATAGAATGTCCCATCTTAAGACACCCATAGAAGGAAGGTGGAGTCAGTATTTCAGGAAATACAAGTGCTCACTCTAAAACACAGTAGGATACTATTATAAATCTTTATGCAAAAGCAGCTAGATGTTTACAGTGTGCTTTCATAGTGCATACAAATTATTGAAATTTAATTACATAAGCATTACAGGACTATATGTATTTTTAAGTAAAGTTTCTTTCCTTATTTGAAGACCATTTTATACTATATGTTCTACGCAATAACAAGTAATTGCTACCCTGGAAGTATTCAGAGTGCTAATTAATAGATCACATATAATTGTTGTGACATAATTATTTTATTACTCTTCATCACATAGAAATTTACCATAATGTGAGATAAGGCCATCAGGTTATATTTACATGTGCGAAGTGAAGTAGAAAGAAAAGTTCAGATAATTAAATCTAACTTTGTAAAAAAAAAGTTTCCATTATCAGTCTTAGTATATTTAATGAACTATAGAGCAAAGTGGGTATGAAGAAGTAATAGGAATTGGTTCACATAAATTTCCTAGATAATTGCCCTAAACTATGTGTGTAAAATATAAGCTTACCTTCAGTTCACTAGACATTGATAATAACAAAAAAAAAAACAAACTTAAACATAAAAAGTTAAGATTTTAAACAAACACAACCTTAATATGTTACAAAAGAAAGATCTTTTCAAATACAAGTACTTTATAAAACAGTTAATTTTTCTTTTCTTTCTTTTTCATTAATCTATCTCATCAAAGAAATTCATCTCTCTTGAATAAGAAGATGAATGGTATAAGAATATTCATGGTATGTTAAGTCTTCTGGGTTCATTTTTCTTATTACTTGCATTAGAAATGACAACATCTAAATTTTAAGTTTTAAATGGACATTAAAATATTCAGGGATTTAGTCCTAAATCCTTAAACTAAAGGGAGCTCAGGAACATTGCTAATTAGAAAGCTGCACAAAATCTCAACTCTGATTTGCAAGGCTTTTCTTTCCATCTAATTTAACTTTGAAGCCTTTAGTCTCAGAGATTTTACCATTTGACAACAAATCACTTCAATCAAAATCAATTTACCTTGGCACTGCATAGACCTCTAAACAGATTATTAGAAAGGTAAATTGAGAAATTACCCCTCTTTCCATCCTCCCTTTTATTTTCTCTTGATGCAAGGCAGAATGATTATATTGCAAAAGAAATTGCCCTGAAACGTCATTATCCTCAAATGCTTTTTCTGCTCTAGGACACTTGCTTATAAACTGAGCTTTCCCTGACATAAACAGTCCCTTGCTGCAGTGCAGAGTGTCAGTTTCGTCAGTCAGAACTTTCAATGCAGAAATTCCGTGTGATGCAGTCACCCAGATAAAGCAGCACTTACCTTAATTGAAATATTCTCTGTGAACGAGGTGAGAAATCAGTCAAGTCAGCGGTGAATGGGGTGGGGAGATCGAAGTTTTCAATCAACACCCTCCAAGTAGCTGCATCCTGTGCTCCGGATCCCTGTTTATATTGTGCTCCTGGCTGTCTAAGGAGAGAAAGAGCTCAGCTGAAATCCTCAGAGGTTCCCAGTGAGTCAATGAGGAACTAAGCGATGTTTCTTAACGGGAGATTCTCTGCGAGCGTGCTCCGTTCAGAGGCTTCCTAACTGCTCTGATAGACTCCTGTCATGTCCCCGGAGCCAGGCGGCGATCATTGACCTGATTAGCAGGAACGCTCCCGGTGCGCAGACAGCACATGCCGAGGGCTGGAGGGTCTCCTGGAAATTGGAAAAAGGCACCGAAGCCTCTTGAAAATCTTGTCTTTCCCAGCCTAATAAATGAACTACAACTATGAGGATAATTTGAAAGGAAATTAGCTGCCGCCTTAGCCATCGCAGGACTTAAATAAATGTGCTTTAACCTGCTGGTTCTCAAGGTGCATTCACGTTGGATGTCGGGTACTATGAAACAATTAAAAAACTGATAGAACTGCTTTGTAAGACAAGCTTAAAGCTGAAAAATGTTTAAAACAATGTGATCAGAGAGATAACTGCACTTATCTGTGCCCCAGCCTGCTACTACTTCAACCTTTGTCAAAGTGAAATGAATTTAAGGGTTGATTACAGCCCTCCAGAGTGCAACTCTGTGCATTTATAAAAAGGAAGTATTCATACTAAATAAGCGTATTTGGCAGTTTTCTGCAGACACACGCACTCAAACTAAGGCGTGGAGAACAGAGTATTGCTTGTGTAGTTTTTCAAGTAGCATTTAAAATTACCATCTCGCTTGCAAGATATATTTGCACTGTACTATTAACCTCGGTAACATATGAGAGCACAGGGTGACATCCACCTGAATCATCTCTTGTGTTATCTGTTGAAATACTGTTTTACTAAAACAAAAACATGAAAGGGTATGCGAAAATCCCAAATGTCAAACACCTTTGTAAACGTGGCCACGTACTGTGAACATCCTCCTGGTCCAGCCGTCATCGGCTCTTTCTGCCACTGACCACCTTCTCAGAACTTCCACACATCTTACATCCAGAGGGATTACTTCCCTGAAGAGACCTAATTCTCTGGAAAAGGTCACAGAATGGAATGCCAGAGCCCCAAATGGTTAATTTTTGACAGCTCTCACTTTTGCAGGAGAAAATTATGCAAATAACATAAAAAGAACAGATGAAAAAAGTCATTTGCATGTCTTGAGGGTGAGAAAATTCTCATTGCCAGAGAGAAAACTGAAGACTGTCCTCTCACAATGATTCTGTGATGTGTTCAGCACTTCTGTTTTTACAAGTAGGTCTCACTTGGGACATATGGTATTATTCCCTTGGGGTGTGTGTGTGTGTGTGTGTGTGAGAGAGAGAGAGAGAGAGAGAGGGAAGGAGAGAGAGAGAGAGAGAGAGGCTGTATCTGCCTTGTGATGTGTGTGTACTACATAGATAATCTTAGAAACCCCCCAGATTTCAATAAGGGAATGCACCAAACATATATAACAGGGAATCCATTTGCCTTATGCATTCCCAAGTAATGTTTTTTAAGTAACTCATTAAAATACAAGCTCTTTGATGAAACTTCTTACAAAAATAAAACCCAAGGGTAACTGAGTTGCTGTAAATAGAACAGATACTCATACTAGAGCTAAAACCCCAGATGCCCCTTGAGAAGTCCCTGAGGTGGGGGGAGCCTCCGTGCAGAAGTCTCTTGCTCCCTCAGCTGGTGGAGGATCAGACCCGACAGTGAGGAAACCCCAGCCAATCCACTTCAAGAGCAGAACAACTTTAGCTGCTGTTAAATGGGACGTTGATTATCCAATTATAGTTGACCATGAGAGTGTTCTAGCAGGAGAGAGGATGCTTAAGTCAAATGGATGAGCCCTGAGTGTAAATTGTAAACAAAAAATATAGCTACTAATTTTTTCTGGGAGGATACCGACTAGTTTTTAACACAGTACTGATAAATAACAGTGGGATGGCCTCCATGGTTCTGACGTGTGATTGGCCATGCAATTAAAACACTCTGTCTCATTGATCTAAGCCTGTTCTAAAGATCTGAACTTAAATAATGACCTTTAAGCCTTTCTAAACTTTAAGACAGAGCTTAGGTTCCTGAACTCTGCTACGCAGCAATTATTGTTACCAAGGAAAACAGGTGCACGTGAAACCAACTTAGAGCTGTAGAGGACAGTTTCTACTTAGAATCCCTGACTGTGGGATCATGCACTGATGATGCTTTTAAGCAACCACTCTTTCCATTCTCATAAAATCCAAGGGGTTTTCACACTCTGAACGGTTTCTGCAGAGAGTCTGAATGACTCTTCAATAGATTTTTAAACTTATCTTGGACCACTAATTGATTTTATGAGGAAGTATGCACAGGAGTAACAAACCACGATAAAACTGTTTGATGGGGAGAGTGAGGGGAGACAGCAGTCGTGTGATAATAGAGACAGTGTCTCATTTAAGCTCAGTGTGTGCCGGGTGTTTGGGATATACTTCAGTTCTAGTTATTATCCATGAACGATACCAGGGGTGTCCAATTTACAGCTCACAGGCCCACAGCCTCCGATTTTGTGATGACGTTTTTGCTTATCTGTGGTGTCAGTATGCATGGACGCTTTCATTTTTGATAATCACCTTACTTGTGTATTTAACATGTGGCCCAAGACAACTCTTTTCCTTCCAAAGTGTGACAAAGAAAAAAAAGGGATTAGACATCTTTGCCTTACACCAATCCTGCTGTAAGGGAAGCAGGTATTATTATAATTTTTACCTTTTTACTGATTAAGTTAAGGTTCTGATAATTTAAGTAAATTTTCCTGTACAGAGGAAACCCAGATTTAGAACTCATTATAAATTGTATCTAAATTATAATTAATATTTAGAAATCCCAAATGTTCAAATCAACAAACATACCTACTTCTAACACAAAAGGGAAAATTGTCTTTTACGACTTTCAGAAATCATTTTTGCATCTTTAAAAACAGTTCTATAACTGACAAAGTATTGCATCGCAACAGTTCTTCTGTAAAATTTATTATGTCTATTTTAGCAGAAAATGGAATTCAGCAAAAATTAACTTTGCCTAAAAAAATAAAGTCCATGTAAAACTTCCAAATGATGTAATTTCATTAGCACAAATTGAGCAATTAAAAAATTCTCCTCTGAAATTCATTTACTTTCCCCTTCAAATGTACTTAATTATTGCTTCTTTAAATATATGGCTATCTAAAGAACAATTGCTAAAAACACATTAGGCCAAAATTATGAAGATTTTTGTTGTTCCAGTTCTTCACGGGACATAATGTAATAGTGAAGCTCAAACACAGTGTGGAGACATAAAGTTCATTTTCAGCTTGTTCAAGCTTAATCTACAAGTTTCTTAAACTTCACTTGCATTGCACAATTTCATATGGTCCTTCAAAACTCCCAGACACATCTATAACCTTACAGAGAAGTGTTGTGGCCACACTTTTTCAAGGTGTCTAAAACAAATTCTATCTAACGAGAAATGATGATAATGCAAACGAATGGAGCCTTTACATTTTGCCAGAAACATTACCACCTATTATCTCATTTGATTCTTATGGGAATCTTATAAAGTAGGTTACCAAAAGTGATTATCCTTCCTTTTTTGATACTAAATGGAAAATCTGATGTCCTTCTTTTCAGACATTATTGCTTAAAAATATATTCATCTGAGTTATTCTGGAGTCAAAAAGGACCCTAACAGCATACATGTTATAAATGGAAGCCACTCTTTCTTTATTTACTTAGGTTTATCCTAAACAGTATAAACTATAATGGTAATTTATTGAAGAAAAATTCTACTCTGAGCTGACAGAAAAATTGTGATTTACATATATAGTAATATTTTCCATTTTATTTTTCACGGACTTTTCTGATCTTGGCTATTATTTAAACCTGGGATATATTAAGAAAATGGTCCAAATATTGGTCTTATGATTTTCACACGTAACTAATTTTGTTTCTCTATACAACTTTAGATTGAAACATGACCTCTCCACCACTCCCTGTGTTATAAGACTTTGTGATTCAAATAAAAAAGAAAGAAATCTCAGAACGTTAGTGCTAATTGTTTTAAATTTTTGTATATATAAAGCAAGCTGTCTAACTAATAAAAAAAGTGATTTTTTTTCGGCAGCAGTATCGAGCAAGTATCATTACACATATTTTCACTGAATGCTAACAGATTCTCAGGTACATGTTTCTGCTAAGGTCTAAGTCAGAAATGCTGAATGGGTAAATGTACGATCCTTTAAGAGAAATATCACATCTTTCATGCCAAATCCACCCATGCACGCCTGAGTTTGAGATGTGAAATTCTGGAAAAATAGAAAAGCAGACTAGATCTCTGAAAGCTTAAATTCTGGGGCTAACTACCTCTATAATCTTGAGGCATTATAAAACTTCTAGTTAATAATAACTTTATTGGAAAATCTGATGAGATTAAACTATATCATTTCTAAGATTTCAGTCAGGTATAAAAATACATCATCTATTTTGAGCAATGATGTGTGATTCCTCTTTTACCTAATTCAGAAATAAGTAATGGAGGAGGAAAGAGTGTGTCTACGTACACATTTCCCCCCTCTCTCCATGACACTAACAATTTAATTATTTTATACTATACATAACATTATAGCATGAATAATATTTTTTTCATAAATCAAGTAATTTAAGAATCAGCCTGAAATTATTGATTTGTGTGTGGGGTATGTGAGAAAATTGCTAAGGTCAGGAACATTCTTTCCAAGTTTCACAGAACTATAATGCATCTGTTTAAACTCACATAGTTTTACTGTGCCTACTTTGGGAGCTTAGCCTTTTTTTTTTAATTGTCCTAGTCAGGGAAAAAAATAAAAAAGAAAGGTAATTTAATTAAAATGATTGAGAGCTAACTTAAAACCAGGGAGCATACTTGAAGAATGGACACACACTATTAATATATTTTGTGTTTTTAAAACCACATTTCCAATTTAGCAGGCAATTATTTTAAAATAACAAAAAAGCACAGTGAATAATTAAAAGAAAAGAAATGGGTTTCAGTAGATATAATTGTTTGGCACTTTAGACCTTTCTTGTTAGCTCTGATTTATTCTATTTTGTATCTTTCAGATATGACTATCAAGTGCAAGAAAAATGAATTAAATAATATTTAAAAGATTAAGAACATTAAATTCAATGTATATTAATTTGTTTATAGCCACTAAAAATCAGTGTTGACTAGAATTATACCTATAAAATCCAAACTCTACACATTTTTAGCAATGATTAAAAACAGTCAATAAATGCACATATAAAATATTAATGACTAATGTTCCTTAATAGAAAAAAGAGGGACATGTTTATTTTCCCTTTGAGCAGATATGTTTACTCTTTATGGAGATTCAGAAAGGCTGGGGTAGAGTGGAATGTAGAAAGATCTGGAAGCACTAATGTAAGAAATACCATCCATTGAATATGCTATTCACTAAAAATACCTAGGATTGCAAAAGTACTGATTTAGATGTTACCATTCGTTTTAAACTATAAAATTGTATATTTAATTAATTCCTATCACTATGCAACTACTAGAAGAGTTAAAATCAAAATGAAAAAACCCTCATAACACCCAGTGTTGGCAATGATATGAAACAACTATAACTTTCATACACTGGACACGGGAATATAAAATGGTGAAACCACTATACAAAAATTGTAGTAGTTTCTTAAGGGACAAAGATATGCCTTTGGGTGAGGTAGGCATCTCACTCTGAGGTATTAACTTCAGAGGAAAGTAAGTCTATTTCCAGCTAAAAAAATGCGCACCAATGACTGACTTTATTTATAATAGCTCCAACGTGAGAAAAAGTTAATTGTCCATCAGCAGGTGAGCTGCAGATAAACTGCAGTATGTTCATACAATGGAATACTTCTTGTTGATTAAAAGAAATAAACTGCTAGTCAATAAATGAATCACAAGATGATTATGTGAACCTAAAAAGCCAAAAAGCAAAATACATGACTAGTATGTAACTCCATTTATATCAAGCTCAAAAATATGAAAATTAATCTGTAATGATTAAAAATAGATAAGTGGTTGGCAATAGATGGTGCTGGAATGGGGAATGGCAGCTATATAGATATACACGTATATATATAATGGCAGATATATATGTGTGTATATATACATATACCTTTGAAATGATGGCAATGTTCACTACTTCGTTATGTTGGTTGTTTAACAGGCATATATATATCTCTTCAAAACTCATCTAAGTTGCACTTGAAATATATACAGTTTATTGTACATAAATTACATCTCAATCAAATTTCAACCCTCCACATACTTCACATTTCTTCTTTAATAGAACATTACCGTAATTAAACTGTCAATCGTGTATTATATGTATAATAACAGTCTACATGCCTTTAGCCCTATTTTCTAAAGACAGCATATTGAAGATGGTATAACACCACCCACTTTATATTTCTAACAGTTTCTAAAACTGTACAGCGCCTTCCCCATTCAATCACATTTTAAGACAACTTTAAACTTAATGTCCTAATACCTATCCAGATAATAGTTCAGTAAAATTTTATATAGGGAAATAAAGCACCATTCCATTTTTAATAATGACTGCTGTGAAATGCTTAATTACTTTTTGACACACATATATCATTGTCCATTTGTTCCTAGGTTCTATGGAATGTGCACTGAAACAGGACTGTAGCATATCTTCAGCATCTATGCCACAGCAGAGGACAGCACATTACAGAAAATCCCTGGGCTTTCTCGAGCTCTAATGGTATTTGGCAGGCATTAGAATGAAAATACTTTAGATAGAATCATAAAGTTGATATTGTTACACCGTGGCTCTAAAAGGAGCTCCCCCTTACTCTTATTTATTTATCGAACCAAACTTTTTCTTTGGTTTCCTGGCGACTCTATTAACTTCTGGACATCACATTTCATTCTGCTCTCAGCTGCACTGACTGTAATGCCCACTATGTCTCATATCAACTTGATCTTTTCTTTCTCCGCAAAAGTCACTAATTTGATACCACAACATGAAGAATAGGTGACTTGTATTTGTCTTATAAACCATTTAATCTCTCCGTGGTAATACCGGCTTTTAATCATATTCCAGACTGTTGGTGAACATTCTGAACTAACACTTTTACTACTTTCTGCACATCAAATATTTGGATTCAAGTTTTTGTAATAATGGTAAAGTAAAAAATCACAGGGATTTTGGTAGTTCACTGCCTGGTGTTGAAACAAATGGCAATTGTGAATATGTGAGCTATTTACTAAAAGCACATTCACCTCAGTTTCATCAGATAAAAAGGGTGATAAAATCCTATGAAATGAGTTAATGTACATGGATGGAGAAGATTAAATGAGTTCGTAAACACACAGCCCTAAAAGTGTGTCACAAGTGAGAGCTCTATAAATATCACCTATAATTATTAGTGAAAACAGGTAACTTATGTATACTATGCATACTCCCAAATAAATCTTTGTTAATTTTAATTATTATGTTCAGATGTAAACTGAATATATGTCACACTATTGTTTATATCCAGGGGAAATTTTTTCCATTAAAAAAGTAAAAAATTGTGCTGTCCATTTTTAGCAAGAATATAAAACATAGTAGCAAAATCCTGATGGGTGTATAAACTACTATTACTTGAGGGGAATAGCTTTGAAATTTGTAAGGAAATGGTCTGCATTTGTGTATGTTTGTGTGTATAGATGTAGATTAACTGGGTGATTCTACAGATGTTATTGAGAAAATACTGTGTAATGCATCATTCTTTGGAATAGAGAGAAACTGAAATGACCAATATAGTATTATTGATTATACACATGAAGGAAAGTTTCATAAGTGAATGCATCCATTAACATGTTTTAGAAACATGTCTTGATATGAAAAAGTGTTCATGTCACACCATCTTTATGGAAAAAAAGGAGATTATGATACGACATAAAACTTAAACAATACTTTTTTAAAATTCAAGTTCAATTCTGTAAATATATTAAGAATTTATATATTTTCTATAAGCCTCTATACAAGGTTCTGAAATTTGACATTCAATGAATATTAATTGAGTATTGTTCATACACCAGACAGATAACTTTGTGGACACTGTAGATTTGATGGTGGACAAAACAGACACAGTTCATACCCCACTGGTGCAGGGATCAGCTAACTTTGGCCTCTGGGTCAAATTCTGCCTGCCTCTTGTTTATTGCTTTTGTTTACTTTTGTTGGTTTGTTTTTCTTCTCTAATTAGATTTTCTTCCTTTCTTCTTTCTTTTTATTTTAAAATTTCAATTAAGGAGGCATGTGTTTTTGTTGCACAAGTACCTTTTATCCTGCTTAAGTCAGGACTCTTGGTGTGTGTGTATATATATATATATATATATATAATACACCATAAACTCTTGATATATATATATTCAAAAATATGCAAAACTAAATTTTTTTCTTTCATTGGACTTTGGGTGGTTGATTCATCATTTCTTATATATAAGAAATATATGCTTGAGAAAATGAAGAGAAGAAATAATCCTTATTTTATTTCTTCCTTTTCCAGGGCTTTTCTGCTTTTTGCATATGTCTATATACACCAAGGAAGGGAAGGCAACAGTTTAGATAATTACATAACATTCAAGCTTACACATTTTAAATTAAAGACATAGAGATACCTGGCTCTTTTCTGAGTTTATATCGATTTTTTTATAGATAAGTTTCAAATGTCATTGGGCAGTGGTATCAACTGAAATAATTCGGTATTAATGCCTTCCAGTTGACAAGGGGTAGTAGCTGTATTCTCTTTCTTACGCCATTCCCTTCCTTCAACGACAGGTAAAAATCAAGAAAACTGGTTCTAGTCCCACAGAAAACCAGGTCAGCTTCTTATAGGAGTGTGGCTTCTGAGAAAATGCGAAGCTGAAAACACTGCACATCTTCCACTCTGGGGCAAAATCTCTCCCATGTTTTTATGCAACCTGCTTTTCATTGTTGGTCACCTTCTAGAAGGTCTTTGTATTGAGAAATAGAATCTGATATTCATGTTAGGATCTGAAGTAGAAATAGAAGAATAGACTCATTTCGTTTTTAATCTTTCCTTTCCATTTTTATTATAAAATTTCAAACATACATAAAAAGTAGGGAAAACTTTTATAAATAAACACCTGTGTTCTTCCCAGTCATGCTCATCATTCAGCTATTCTTGGCTTACGTTTTTTCCTCTATATTCTCTTACCTTGTCTACTTTTCTCCCCTTGGACACTTTTGAATCAAACCCTAGACATAATATTATTTTATCTGTAAATGTTTCAGCACTGTGTAAAAGGATAATGGTAAGGACTAATTTCTTTCTTTCTCTCTTTCTCCCTTCCCTTCTTTCTTTCCTCCTCCTCTTCTTCTTTTTTCTTCTCTCTCTCTCTCGCTCCTCCTCTTCCTCCCTCCCTCCCTCCCTCCTTCCCTCTCTTTCTTTCTTTCTTTTTTGGAAACAGTTTCATTTGTTGCCCTCAGTAGAGAGCTGTGGCATCATAGCTCACAGCAACCTCAAATTCTTGGGCTTAAGTGATTTTCTTGCCTCAGCCTCCCAAGTAGCTGGGACTACAGGCAATTGCCACGATGCCCAACTATTTGTAGAGATGGGGGGTATTGCTCTGGCTCTGGCTGGCCTTGACTCCGAGAGCTCAGGGAATCCAGCTGCTTTGGCCTCCCAGAGGGTTAGGATTACAGGCATGAGCCACAGTACCCAGGTTTCTTTCTTTTTCTTTATGCAAACTATCCAAAATATCATTATCATATGATATTTTCTTTTGCTTTGACTCTAAGTGACTAATAACAATGGGAGTACCTTGAGAATTTTGTACAGTAGAATTTACTATTATTATGCCTTTGGGTTCCTTTTATGCCACCACTAGTAATATCAAACATTGATATTATTTTATTCCAGACTTCACAAAGAGGTTAGTTGGTCAATAATATCTTAAGATTGATTTCAGAAGCTACTACACCCATCTCTAAACATGTCTCATTGCTAGTGATCAAGAACAACATCTAAAGATGTATTAGTTTTCATAAATCTTAATAATCACCATGGTGCTCATTGAATGAAATGATTGATTATTGAATGAAATGTAAATTTCTTATATACAATACATAATTCACCTTGATCTGCCTATGAAGTAATTTTCTACAATTTAAAAGATGAAAGATGGTCTATTTAATTATTTTCAGAATATAATTTTCCCAATTTCTCAGTTTTTATTCCTAGGCTACAACATATATGTTTTAGTAACACTAAAGGACTTAGACTATTAATATCTGATGGCTTTCCCAGTGTTTAAGGTAAGTATTGGATGCAAAATAGACTCTCAGTAAAATTTGCTGAACAAGTGGTTTAATGCCATGTTGAATAAAGTATTGCCTTTCTCTAATTGACAGATGTTTACCTGCTCCATAATTTTACTATTTTGTTTAAAAGTGGCACCAAAAAAATGTTTGGGAAATTAGATTTCCAGATGCTTCCACTGTGCTTAGGAATATGAAAAGTCTTCTCAATTTACCACACTAGACCTATTTTCATTTAGTACACTTCTCTCAAAGGGGCTACAAGACAAGGATCATTTATCTTTATCACAGAGAATTATTGTTCTTATCTAAAGACCAAGACTTAGCTTCTTGATTTCTAGCACAAAAATCACTAGTTATTTTGAGGTGCCTTTTTATGTTAAGTCATATTTTATAATGACAAGCCAACGTTACAGTTTAATTCAATGTTTTTCAACCTCACTGTTTTTTTTTTTACTGTTCTTCACTTAAAAAAGGAGTTATTTTTAATTTCATACAATTGTCATTTTATTTTTACACATTTAAACTCAGCACTATGGGTATGAAACTATCACAATCATAAATTATTAATAAACATTTCTTGAGAAAATTAATATTTCATAATTTGTATCTTCATTTATAATTAAAGCATACAATTTATTATATTAATGGCAGAGGACAAATATACTTTAAATTGGTTGTGGGATGGTGTATTGTGGTAAGCTGAGTTGCTATACTTGGCTTTTGCGAGTTTTTTTTTGGACGGGGCTGGGTTTGAACCCACCATCTCCGGGGCTGGCGCCTTACCCTTTTGAGCCACAGGCCCATCTTTTGCTAGTTTTAATTAGGAAAAACATTCAGATAATTATGAAACTCTCAAATAAGAGGAGTTAGCAATAACTTAAATACATAACAATTCAAATAAGAACATTTGAATTTGTATACATTTTATAAATATGAATTTATATATATTTTCAAATATACAAGTAATTCTTTTATAACTAATGTGAGGTAAATGTTTCTATTCCAAAATTTTTGTGATGCTAACTTTGCTTTTTTTCAAAACATTATATTTGATAGTAATCTTTCTCTCTCTCTCTTTTTTTTTTTTTCTTGGAAGAACTTCACTTTTAATGTGAGCCACTTCAGGGAAAAGTTCAGGCTTTTCTGAATTGCCTGAACATGTCATTCAATGGAAATCTTAGCTAAAACTTCTAAAGAGACTGCCCAGAGGATCACCTACTCCGGGCAGTCGGTTCCAAAGAGGCAAACAACAGACTAGTCCAAAGTAACAGATGTGCTAAAATTATGAAGTTTCAGGGGGTAAATCCTTGATGTTCAGTAGGTCTGCAGTTCAGTCCCCCTGCAGGTAACTCAGATGAATTCTGAAGCTGCCTGAGGTGGAGAGTGTCCCTTAAGTTACCAATAATGAAACATTCCATGATGTCTTGGATATATGGAAAGTACCAAAAAGAAAACAGGTTTCCAGTAGTCTAAGAAGAATATTTGTGTCTGATTTAGTCTAGAAAAGGTCTGCCTTCTGAGGGAATTTTGCTGGTGTGGTTCTCAGATGAGGCAAGCCTTGGAATGAAGCTGTACCATTGCATCTTGGGACGCGGATAGACAATTGCAATGCCCAACAAAAAAGATCTTACTCTTAGATTTTACCTTAGGTCTCCACACCACCGTTATGCAAGGGAGTGTGGCTTACAACATGCACGTAGGAAAAGTGGATTCTTGTTATGGGAAATCTGTCCCAGTTTATTTAGTGAAGTGGAGGGAGAGTGGCCCACCCAAGCACTGTGTGCGCTTGTTTCTCCACCTTCCAGGACTGCTGGGGAGCAGATTAAATCAGAAGAAAACAGTTCCTCTAAGTGTAGGAGAGGGCTATGAAAAATATGTGTATCTAAGAAAGCTTGTCCCAAGAGGTGATATTCTGACAATAAAAGACTTGGTGCCCTAAGAGCAGAGGAAGGTCAGGCTCTAGTATTTCCCACACAATCTGAGCACAAAGAGTGTCAGTCCCATAAGAAAGACATTGGAGAAGAAACCAGTCGTTATGAGAAAATGTGTCCCTGTCAGTGGACAATGGAGCATATTTCCAGAAGAGAAGCAGATAAGAAAAATGAGGGACATGGGACCTCCCAACAGCTCCTCCTTAGCAGGTCCTCAACTTGTGCACACTAATAGTTGACAAGAAAAGTTTGCCAGTTACAGTCAGCTTGATTGTCGTAGGGGAACCTTCCCCAAATCAACAACATTAGGATATGGCCTTTCTGGACTTGCAAACCAGCAATTCCTCCTATGAGTATTCTGATTCTGTAATACTCAGTTTATATTGTTACAGAATTTATTTTTCACTTTTTTTTTTTTTTAATTTGGCCGAGGCTGGGTTTAAACCCACCACCTCTGGCATATGGGGCCAGTGTCCTACCCTTTTAAGCCACAGGTGCCGCCCCTATTGTTATGGATTTTTCAAAGAGATTTTAAATATGTTATTTCCTTTGAAAATGGAGATAATATCCAAGGTGAGCAAAGTCATATTATTTTTATTTTCCAGGAGAAGAAATTGAGGTTAACATACAGTATGCTAACATAAATTATAAATTAAGGGCACCCTGCTAGAGGTTACTTGAGTAACAATTTTTAAAACAATAAACTCGAAGTCAATTCTTCTAACACCCCATTGTTCTATGTCTTTTTGACAAACAGGTTAGCAATCCTTTTCTTATCGGACTAGATAAAAATTTTAGAATTTCAGACAAAAAGGACAAATTGTAATTATCTTTAAATACTTTCACAGATAATGGAACCATGTATAAATGTAATATTTTTCTTTTTTTTTTTTTTGTGGACCACACAAAAATAGGCAGAAAAGTCAGATTTGACCCATAGCCACAGTTCAACAACCCTACACTATTCCCTGAACTTGAATCAATTATTTGCAATGTCAACTTGATAGTAGGGAGTTGAATATCGCATCTATTTATTTCAGTTAATTTATGTTTTCTGTAGAAGAAACTTATAAGATTTGTGAGTTAGACATTAACAAATTATGAAATAACAAACTTTTAAGATAGCATTTCCAAAATTACATTTCTATATTTTATATACAGCAATATTTTGATTTCAGTTAAAAACCTGTCAAATGTAACTCTTTTCCAAAAGAAGATCACCATGACTCATGGTAAAAATGATTTATATTTAAATATTTTCCTCCATCATTAAGCAGAAGAAGCTTGGATTGAAATTATGTCATAATATATCTCATGGCAATTTCAGATATAGACCAAGAGCATTCAGCTAGCTGAAACCTTCACTATAATATCATGGTTATACACTTTCTTTGTGATGTTGCCAAATAATGATGACCTCATGACAATTTGAGTTATCATACTTGCTTAGACTGATGGAGAAAGGAATGTAAGACTGTAAACCAAAGAGTAGCTTATTAACGTGTTTTTTTTCATCAGAAAGAATTTAACTTTAGTATGTAACCTTTAGAAAAATATTTTTTACTCAAATATATGTGGTTACCCTATCTTCCCAGTTTTCCATGGAAAAACTTTAGATTCTCTATGAATGAATAAATGAACAAAGTAATAAAAATTATTGGTAATAGAACAGAAATGATATTAAAATCACTAAAAAAATTATAACTTGCCATAAGTTATATTTTGATTTGAAAGCTTTAAGATAATGCCACTGTTTTTTAGAGATGAATTTATCAATGAGATATTTTTGTAGTTAAATGGATAACCTTTTATATCTCCTCATATTTATTTTCTTAGAAATTACCTAAGGAAAAGAAAGGTAATTTATATTGATATAGTCAAATATATTAATTGCAGTAACCTTAGGGAAAGCTTTCAATCAGGGTCTACATAAACAAACAGCAGATTCATTTCAGAATCAGGCCAACCACAAAACTTAACAAATTAATAAACACTGCCTTTCTACATCATAGCACACTCAAGGTCTTTCTTTTGAATATAGGCAAACACACCACTGAGTACAGGGAATATGCAAAAATACGATGCTGTGCTTGACCTGAAACCATTTTACTTTTGTGAATATCAATGGACAGCTCTAGATGACTTTTGAATTGACTTTGAACTTACCACAATGTTAAAATCACATTATAAAATGCATGGAGATAGTATTACATGTGCTATCAATGTCATTCTTAAAATATCTTAATGGTTGGGACATCTGCAAGGCCACCAAGAACTTACACTCTTTCTGGATGTATCTCACAACTTAATGGTCTAATCAATTATTAAAAGAAGGGAAGAGCTAGTTTTGATAGAGAGAACATTCTTTTGTTTGTTTGTTTAAAAAAACAAACTACTCATGGTGGAGTGTATATACACTTGGCCAGGCGATAGTCTTCAGCTGTGTCATCAAACATTAATTAATGTGAAAGTATTCTGTAGAAGGGATAAAAGTTTATAACGAGTTGATTTTAAGTAACATCCTATACACTAGGTGGGTTTGATTCAAAGAGTTGAAAGCCCAGAAAAGCAGAGTTTAGGTTTCTTGGAAGAAAAATAAATTCTTCCTAGGGATGGCAGATTTGGCCTGTGCTTCAGAGTTCTAGGCTGCCTTTTCTGATGGTCAGCCCTACAAAGTTGGACTTGCTTAGCTAGCCTTTATATTACCATAAATATATGGTAATATATTGTCACTTCCTGGCAATAAATCTCTTAATATGATACCCCCAATGGGTCATTCTCATGGGTGTAATCCTGGCTAAGACACCTAGAGCCTCAATTAAAAATTTATAGAACATTCACTAAGATTCCCAAAGGGAAAGCAAATCATTTATAAAGTCAACACCAAATACCTAGAGTTTGGCTGCCAACAACAACAAAAACACCACGACCAGCAACAGCAACAAACAGTAAACACCTGGAGATTGAATAATATATCAGACATGGGATATTAATCAGCTTCAGTGTAGGAAAGAGAATTTTGGCATCCAATTAGGTAATTTCCACCATCTTTCCTTTCCTTTCTTTTTTTTTTTTTTTAACATTTCTTTTTAAGTTCAGGTGTTTATCCTACTGAGTAGTGCAGCATCAAATGCTAGTGTAAAGATACATTCTGCAAAGGCTAATCTCGCTATTCTCCATGTTTTGTCTATGTCTGTGTAGACAGAAGGCTACAGTGATTTCAATGACCCTCAGCTTTGCAGAATCACAAAGGAATTTCTGCAGATTTAATTACAGTTGGTTATGAATAGGGAGATTAGCCTGGTAAGTTTAATTTAATACACCGTTAAAAAGCAGAAATTCTTCCCCAGTTGGGGATGAGAGAAGAAGTGAAAGTTTTGAAACAAGATGGAACTGTAGCTGGTTGAAAGAGGAGGGGAAGGACCAAAGTAGCCTCTGATATGGAACAAGAAAACAGCCACCTCTGCCTTTGAACCACAGAAACTTAATTGTGCTAACAAGCTGAATGAGCTTTGAAACTGAGTCTTCCCTAGAGCTCTCAGAAAAACGATGGGCCTGACTGAAACCTTGAGTTCAACCTTTGATACCCTAATGAAAGGGCCCAGTCAATCCTACTGAGATCACTCATGCAGAAATATAACATAAAAAACGGGTGCCCCTTTATACCCCAGGGTTTGCAGTTATTTTTTCCACAATGTGAGAAAACTAACACAGGATCTACTATAAAACATCTGAGCCTCTCCAGTACAAACAAAACATAATATTTTTTGTTGTATCACAAGGACTCTGCACACAGCACCTCACAGCTAGTGTATATTAAATATGTTAATTATGTGAATGAAGGGAGAGCCAACGAGGACCTCAATCTCTGACTTATCATGACTTAGAATGGCCTCTTCCCCACATTTTGGTGTATGTTGCCTCAGTGTAACACAAACAGACAAAATAATAACACAGCCTACTTCAAATGTGGGTTTTTGGTCTTTGTCTGTTTTTGAGGCACAGTCTGGTTCTGATGACTGGGCTACAATGCAGAGGTGTCATCATATCATGGCCTCCTGCAACCTCAAACTTTTGGGCTCAAGTGATCCTCCTGCCTCAGCTTCCCCTATAGTTGAGACTATGTGCATGCACCACCATACCTGGCTAATTTTTATATTTTTCTGTGGAGACAGAATCCCGCCATGTTCCTCAGGCTAGTCTGGAATCCCGGCTTCAAGTCCCCCTCTTACCTTGGCCCCCCAAAGTGCTGCCATTACAAGTGTGTGCCACCAATCCCAGTCTAGTTTTAATATTCATAAATGATGATGTTTCAGTAATACCATACATATTCTATTTTAATTTTGGGAGTGTGACATTTTGTACAATTTAACATTTCTAGATAATTTTAAGAAAATTATGATAATATAGAAAGGCCTACCAATTGTTTTACAATAAATTATAGGAACTAGACAGATAAGGGGAGACTTTTTCTAGAAGTCTTGGCCTTCTTGAATTTGTATTAATTCCAATGTAATAAGTTGGCTACTCTATTAGAGGAGGTAAAGCATATATAACTTGGAGGAAAGCAGGGGGGGGTCACTGGATACTCAGAGAGCCCAGAGGTTAAAGAATCAGATGAATCGTGTTATATTAGATGAACACGGTCACATATAAATTGCCTTTGAAAAGTAGAAATGACCGAACCTTGTACATTTGACAAATAATTTGGCTAAGAAATCATTTTGTTTGACTTTTTTAGGGCTTGCTTCAGTATTTGCTAAGGTTGATTAATTTGCAAATTATTCTTAGCATCAGCTTTGAAGAGCAGCTGCACTTGAAATCTCAACCAGTATTAATACAATTTAGATCTTTTGAGACTATTCTCTTGTATGAGAAAACAGGGAATCTCAGTGGGACAGACCTTTTATACAATTATTTATAATATATTCTCTTTCATATGTTCAAAACACTGAGAAACTTCAAAGATATTAAAACAAAACCTGTGGAAAGTTTGTAGTTCTCCAGTTCCTGGGTTGACTGTTTTTACTTCCCAACCTTAACTCTTAAGTGGCCATAATGTCCCCATTAGGCTGCGTATGAAATAAGAACTCTGTGGTCATTTGGCAGTAATTTCTTTGTGGTCGCATGTCGCCCTTGGTTATTTTTTCATAAGAATGGTGAACCCTTGAGGATCATCCTAGGTCAAGTCAGAATCCAAGTTCATCAAATTCCACAGCCATCCCTCTTTTTGTAGGCAGCACAGATTTGGACAGTGCTAGAACTTAGTCGACTCTCTGCCAGTCTATTTAATACCTGAGAACTTGAGACAAACGATTTAACTTCTCAAAACCTCAGTTTTAAAATTTGTAAAAATAGGGATATAACAGTACCTAGCTTTAGGATATTTTTAAAGATGAAATGAGCTAATTTCACTAAGATATTCACAAAAGCACTATTAACATTTACATCTTAAGAACTTTACCTGTTATTTACTATTATTAATAATACAAGATTCATAATTTGAAATACGTTTATAAAAAATAGATACAAATATAAAAGTAACTGAAAACGACATTGGTGAAATGCAACTCTGAAGTCTCATATAATATGTTCATAGCCCATCATCCCCCACGAAGGGGCCATGATGGTGGGTATGAGTGTTACTTTTTCCCTATTATTTAAGAACACGGAGTTTTGTGGGATTTTAGTGTTATTATGTTAAAATTTAATACTAGGTAATCTGAATATTATCTCTCTGTGGGTAAATTTTTTTCTTTTCATTTGTGGTATAAAGAAATAAACAAATAAATTAATAACTCGTTTTTCATAACGGAAGACTATAATCATTTACTTGCCTGATAGTCACAAAAGGAACTTAACTGGCTATTGTGTAGACTATATTTTTATCATAAGACTAAGGAATTCTCTTCTGCTCCCATTAATGAAAACATAAGCATGATTCTAATTAGCCTAAATGTGCCCTGGAAATGCATAAATCTCTTAAACAGATAAGAGAGAGGAAGGCTGGTCATCTAAATGCCAAATCTATTATATTCTGGAAAAAAAAAAAACTTATTCTTTCTTCTAATTAAAATTATAGCCTCCATAATGAGCACTCTGTAATTAGAGATAAAAATAAGTTAATCAAAGAAACAATTTTTGCTTCACTATATTAAATACCTATTTTAATAGTTATATTAATAAAACTGTTCTTACATCGTTTTAGAAGGTATTAAGTTGTTCCTAATTACAGAGAGTATAATTCTGCAACTGAGTAGATATTCTCTCCTCAAGTGAGTAGATCTCCAAACAAATGCACCAATATTTTGAATAATTTCACACTATTAAATTTATAGCAACAATTATCTCAACAGCCACTGCGAACATCTTTGCAAATCTTTTCTTTTCATTTAGCAATTCCGCTGTCACTGTCAGGTACTTTCTCTCTTTTAAAAGTGGGATTCCAACTTGCCCAGACCATTCCTATTTTAATTTCATTCTTTAGAGTAGAGATGGACACTTATATCCATTCTTCTATTTAATCATCTTGCTCTCACTTCGAAGATCAAGCACATATGCAAGTTACTTTTACTTTCTTTTCTCCGCTTTTGCCAGAAAGGTAAAAAATGAGTAAGCTTTATGTCTAACATAAAATTTTGGCTGTGTTGCTGTGATGTTGAAAGGTTACGAAAGTCAATTCAAGTCATGGAAATTACATGAGTGCCTCAAGTGAAATGCCAATTACTCAGTTATTTAGTAAAACATGTTTTTTTAATGATGTTCATGATATTAAGAAAGTAACTCCTCCTTATAAACGTTTAGGTATTTTTCCCCAAATAGTTCTGAGCCATCATTATTTGACCTTCTTAGAAAGCTATGCTTAATTTACTTCATATTTCTGGCCCACATTTAAACATGTGTCCTTGCAGGGATTTTCCCATCTCCAGACATTCTGTTTATCTTGCACTCCAGATCGTCTGTTCTTTAATCTCTCAGTGGAGTCAACAGTGCCAGATACGGAATGCCAGGTTAGCTGACCTCTTATGACTCCCACCCAAATAGGTTTCACCCTGATACATTACTTTAAACAATAAAGTATGGATTTGCTAATTCTTAATCTTCCCAGACAAAATGTTAAAGATTAATAAGAAATCAGGGAAAAAGTAATTTTTCTTGATCCATGCATGAGGATGTGACTGCTGTGCTATAAAGATACACCAATTTAGAAAAACTGATTTGAGATAATTATTTGGAAATTCAAAAGCATAAAATACATGGCTTAGAAACACATGGATGTTTTAGATTAAAACTTCAGTTTGTTAATAAGTATATGCAGACAACACTGTCCCACACACAAACATCACAAAAAGAAAATTGAGAAGAAATAAATTACTGCTAAGTTTTATTCTGTATGTTTCAAGGACAAAAGGCCAATGGCTGAATGGATAGTAAAGGAAGGTTCTGTATGAATGTGACCGCCTTTTTTTTACCTTATGCTACATAATGATTTGTTGTTTTTCTAATGTTCTCACTAGTATATAAGAATTAGGTAAATTGTCTTGTTCGTGTTCACACTACTGCTGTTCATAAGAAAATCACTTCACACAAAACTAGTCTCCGTTTTGTTTAGAAACTACTGTCACAAAAATGAGATGCCATAATGCAGGGTGATTCGAGACCAAACAAGGCATTTGTAATCTTTCCTTCCTTTATCCTGTTGTAAGGAACGGGTATAATTCTAACTTATCATTTTTTATTAGATTTATGAATGATGAAGTAATAACAATGAAAAGGTCAGACTAGGGTGTTATTTTTATTGTTTTCAAATAATAGTGCCGTCCATTTGTGACTTATTGCAATACACATAGAATACGGGAAACTGTGACTGTACTTTCGTGATAATGATTCTGATGACACTGGGAAAAGATACCTATGAATAGAAACTGTTTCATGACAATAATGAAAGTTTCATCTTTAGTTCCTCTTTACATTCCATGTGAATGTAGAATTTGTGTTCTATCAGTATGCAACAGTGTTATCTAAAAATTAGCAAACAGAGGAAAGTTTCGCTTTAGAAGAGTGAACACAGCTTAAGAATTAGACCAAAAATTTTGAATAAAACTCTATTTACTGGCTCAAATTTGTTCCAACCTCTGTGGGGGTAAGTTATTATTAAACACAGATTATGGAGAATTTATAAAGAATAACTATGGCTTTCTTAATTATTTTAATGATTATTTCCTTCTTTTTAATGTAACAGGTGTTCAACAAACTGTTCATTAGGGGATTTTATGTTTAATACTGCTAATAAAATTAAATGAATAAGATACATGGTATCATTAAAGTAGCAAGTAAGAAAAATACTGGTGCTGAAATAACTCTTTATTTGGGGTGTACCTAGAGATACATATGAACATCATATTTCAGGAGGTAAGTCTTCTACTGAAAACTATTACACCATGAGGCATACTTATCCCTTCCTCCCTGGAGAGGTATAAACACAAAGCATGTTTTTTTAAATCATAAATTATACTCTTTATGGGATATTAAAAGTAGCTCCTATATAAACAAAACAGAAACATTATACAATTTGTAAAGCTTTGCCATTTACGAAAATATTAACAAAACTTTTATCTTATCTGCTCAAATTGCAATGATAAAATCAAGTACCACATGAACTGCCTATATAACAATGTAAAATAATTATTAAAATGAATAAAATCGGGTGAAAGAGAATTTATATTAAACATAAAGAAGCAGGAAGCTTTTCTTTAGGGAAGGGAGAGCATAAACAAGAACTCCACTATTTCAGAAGCTGTAGTATAGATTTCCTAAACTCTTAATAAACTCTTTTTAAATAGCAAGAGCCTAGTAACCCTGAAATGGCTGATAATCTATAAGGGTTAGTCATTTATATTCTCCAAGATTATAGAAATCTTTTCTGTTTCATTGCATTTCATGTAAGATTCCAGAAAATAGTAAAAAGAATAATCACTATTTTATGTATTTATTTTCTAATGGCTAAATTTGTGTTTAATTTATATTTTATTTTAATAGGTATGTAAATCACTTTCTTGCATTTTAAAATAATAAAGTCCGTTCTATTAATTTTAAATGTTTTCCTAAGAGGTGTACAAATTATTTTTTTTTAAAAAAGCCATTTGAAATATTTCTTGTATCACCTTGAAAGCAGTTTTGATCAATAAAAATCATAAGACTATATTATGGCTCCTAAACATAATGACAAAATAAGAATTTAAAGATCTATAAGTCAATCCACTAGGGAATTGATGGTCACTTGGATTGATTCTGTGTCTTTGTGATTGTGAATTGGGCTGCAGTAAATATTCAGGTACAGACACAATGATTTTCTTTTTCCTTTGGATAAATACCCAGTAGTGGGATTGTTGGATTGAATGACAGGTCCACTTTTAGTTCTTTAGAGAATCCCCATACTGTTTTCCATAGAGGTTGATAAAAAGTATTCAGCACACTCAATTCTTTGTGTTTCTTACTAATACCTGCATAATTAACACAGAACAATGACAACTAGCAGTCATCTTTGGTAGGAGATTGATAATGCCAAAACAATGGTTATTAAGAAAATATTACAAAATTTAATGTCTGGTGGTTCTGAGAGTTCAATGAAATGTTTTTGTATTGAAATATTATGCTAAAAATAGGTATTTTATCTTACAGAAGATTCTAATATATTTTACGAAAGGATATATTTTATCTTCATAGCTGAGAAGAAATTTTCTTCCTCTATATGTCCCTCTCTCAAACTCCTAGCAAATCCTACATCATCAGTTCAACACATCTTTATTAAGTTTATACTACAGGAAATATCTAGCTCATTTCATATGTGGCCATTTTTGATGAGTAGTAGGGACCACAAGAATATGGCTACCAGGAAATCTTTCTCATGTACAGAACACTGAATATTTCAAATAAACTCTAACTTTTTAACTTGCTGCTATGTCCAGTAAACTGGAAGCATCATCTCAAACCCACAGTTTACTAATAAAAATGTCATCAGTAAGTCAGTGTTACTGCTTTTTTACTGTTTGATATAAAAATAAAACAATATTAATGTGAGTGATCAAACACCAAATGTCATATTTTTCAGAGTCAGGATGGTATTTTATAGAGACTCTTTTAAGGTAGAGTATTTTTTGAACAACAGGAATAGCAGTATTTTATCCATGTCACAGCTATGTTTTTGATAGTGAATGATGTAGAGTTGGACAAGGGAAACTCGATATGGCCTATAAATTCTAAGACAACAAACAAAAATGTGACTCATATTTTACGGAAGTTTAGTTGGAGCTAAATTAGTCGACATTCTTCTCTCCTACAATAATGGTAAGCACACTTTGACATGTAACCCAGGTGATCAAATTTCACCAGCTGAAATAGCAGTCAAGCTATAGTCCCAATAGAACTATTATTATTACATTTATACTATCAGTTTGAATTATTTTATACAAAACAAAGGGTTCATATCTACATTGTTAACATTTGGCATGGAAAATTAAAGATGATAGACGTAAAAATATTATGACAGTTATCAATTTTCCTCATTAAAAAATAAATATTGTAGGTTTTCAAGCTCATTTTTAAAAAAAATCCTTTTATTACTCTTTTTTAACAAATGGCCCCAGGGATAGGGAACCAGGGAAAGGGGGAGGAGGGGAAGTGAGGTCCCAGCCCCACAACCCCTCCCCACCTGGTTTCCAAGCTCATTTATCTGCAAAAATTGTTTTAAGTATAGAACATTTAATTTACTTAACGCATACTATATTGTAAATATAAAAATGAAACAAAAATAGAGGAAACATTATATATACTCAGGGAGCTTTATCTATACTTCCTTGGAGTTCTATCTATATATTCATGTATTTTTATGTATGAATGTATAGATATATTTATGTATGTGCATTGAGATAACTATATCTATCTGTTTATCTATATTTTGCTTTTCTAAGAAGTGCACAGAACTCAGATGCCATAAATGCATAGAAAAATGTGCCAACATAAAAACAAAAATAATTAAAAATCTAAGTGACAACCAAAAATACAATGTTTTCATTTTTGAAGGACAGAGGGTTTTGTTTCTATACAAATTTTCATACAAACTAACAGAATTCCACAATCGGCTAAAAAACCCGATGAAAGACTTATACAGATTTTGAATGTTCCAGAGAAGAAGGTACATTAAAAATGGCTTATAAGGATAAAAAATGATGCTTGACCATCCTAAAGCACTAATTTCTTACTGGTTATACAGATATGATTTGAGACAATATAGCATTGTGCTCAATAATTTGAATTAATCTGTCTGATAAACCTTTATACTTCACAAATCATAGGAGGAATATAAATGTATGCATCTATACTAAGTCAGAATACATCAGTACAATATTGTACACAATGTGATAATTGCCATATTCAGTAATCAGAAAATGAATGATACTATCAGTTAAAAAACCAATTATCTTACATAACTTTCCTTCTAATCATCTCCTCTCTGAAAGCATAATTTTTGTATTATCTTTCTAATTTTAGACTCTTATCTTAGACTGAATTATATCAGGTCTAAAGAATTGATGGAAATACTATAAAGTAAAAGAAAAATAGAAAAAAAGAAATGGTTTATAGTCATGCCTCAGTGAACGTGGGGATGCATTCTGAGAAATGCATAATTGGGTGATTACTTTATTGTGTGAGTGTCCCGGAGTGTACTTATGCAAACCAGAAGGTGGTGTAGCCAACTTCACACCTGGGCTCTATGGTATAGATAGTTGCTACTCACCTGTGTAGCAGTGCTATACTGTACACCACAGGCAACTGCGACACAGCAGTGTTTGTGTATTTAGACATACATAAGCATAGAAAAGTTGCAGTAAAAATACAATATAAATGGTAGAACCTGGTACCCCTGCATAGGACACTCACTATGAACGGATCTTGCAGAACTGGAAGTCTCACCGAGAAAGTCGTGAATGAGAAGGCAGGCCCAGGACATTCCTGCTCACTGCTGTGGACCTTGTTGAACACTATAAACTTAGGATACATTAAATTTAGAATATTATTTTTTCTTTAATAATAAATTAATTCTCTCTGACCGTAACATTTATACTTTATAAACTTTTAAATCTTTTAACATTTAACTCCTGCAATAACACTTGCTTTCCTCTGTTTTTGATATTTTAAAACTTTTTGAACTTTTGTTGTTAAAAACTAAGAAACACACACATCAGCTTATGCCTAAATAATGTTAAGTCCATCAACATCCCTTCCTTTCATCTCCATATCTCTTCCCACTGGAAGATTTTCATGGCAACACCACACGCAGAGCTGTCATTGCCTATGATAACACCACCTTCTCTGACATACCTCTTCAAAGACCTGCTTGAGGTTATTTTTCAGATGACTTTTTATTTAATAGGTATAAAAAGCACACTTTAAAATAACAATGAAATGATTAATATAATAACTACATAAGCCATAGACTATTTATACATAATAATTTACTATCCATACATAATCATATGACTGGAAGTACAGCAGCTTTGATCACAACAGATTCAACATAAGCATGTGAGTGCTGCCTGTTCTACAATGCAAGAGTGTTTCAGTTCCGTTAAAATGTTATGGGACGACCACTGTACACGAGGCCTATCACAGAGTACCATGGTGGCAGTGAATGTACGTACCATCTTTGAAGAAATAAGACAGACTCTCAGTCACTCTGAGGTTGAGTGCCATGGCCTCATAGCTCACAAGGAACCTCAAACTCTTAGGTTAAAGGGGGATCCTCTTGCTTCAGCCTCCTGAGTAGCTGGGGACTACAGGTGCTGGCCACTATACCCAGCTATGTTTAGAGACAGGTTCTTAAGCTTGTGGTCTGAATGTCTGTAGTCCCTCAAAATGCATATGTTAAAATCCTACCCCCCCAGCCTGGTGCATTTGGAGGCAGGGCCTTTGGGAGGTGATTAGGTCAGAGGGGTGAGCCCTCAGAAAAAGGCTAAGTGTGACAAGGCTTTAGAGAACTACTTTGCCACTTCCTCTTGAGAACTCAGAAAGAAAGCACCCCTATGAGAAATGGACCTTTACCAGACAAAAAATTTGGCTGAGCTCAGCCTCCAGAATGGTGTAAAACAATCACTGGTTTATAAGTTAACACAGTTTATGGTTTTTTCCTTGTGGTCAGCTTAAATTGACTGAGGGTTTATCTTGTGAAAATTTAAAAGGGAAACAGTTATATGATATTATACTGACGATGTGCTTATAAATTTCAGATAGAAGGTGCTCTGAAACAGAAAATGGCAAAGGTAATACGCTGAGGATGCCCCTTTAAAGCACCGTGAAGGGAGCACATATACCCCATAGAGGGAGGGATATACCGCTACATACACATCAAAAGTAAAAAGAAAATAACACCATGAAGTCCTTGTTATTGGACATGAATGTCTGACTGCATTCCAAGCTACTTTTGCATATATGATGGCCAATAGCCTACCACATTTCCTTCTTTATTCTTGTACTTTTAGTGTACAGAAGTTATGCACAGCAAAAATTGCCTCTGTGATATGGCTGATAGAACTTTCAAGTGATTGACCTTTTCTTCTCTCTGGCAGGTTTTGTGTATTTGAATTTAATTGAACTAAACATAACAGAAAATTCAGGCATGGAGCCAGCACCCTGCTTGATTGACCCTGTTCTGAATGCCAACTCCTGAAGGAGCTTCAAGAACAGACCGTCCTCACCAGGTGGACTTTAAAATGGATTTTGCTCCTGAGAAATCCCACACCAGTACGCACCTGCCACAACTGGGCAGAGGTTCTCCAAGACTTTCCCTGTGTTTAATGGTAGGAAACATGGCTTTTCCTGGTGGACACACTGAGTTTTCTTGGTGGAAGCAGCTGTAGTATTAGTCAAACCATGCATCTTTTGTTGGGATTTGATAATATAAGAACTCAAATGGATAATGAACAATCTTTCATGCTTCCTAGGTTGTTTCAACAATTCCTCATATAAACAAGGTCTACATCATATCTGAGTCTTGTAAGGAAGACTGAAATTTAAAGGTCATGAAGTTGTAGAAAATCTTACCATGAGAGCATATCTGAAGATGGGGCAGATTACAGGAAGGAAATAAAAGTCATCTGGAAGATTTTCCCTTGTCTGCATAACATCAGGCAGGTAATCAAACCTGTTTCACTGAAAGGGTGTTAAAGATTTTTACAAAGTTTAAAGTCAATATGGCTATAACAAGACCCATTTTGCCTAAAGGAATATGTGCATTTTAAACTGAATCCAAATTTATGGAATATAATAATTAGAGGCCCATTGCATATATTTTCATTTAATTACATATTTCTGGTTCTTTGTTCATTTTGAGGCAGGTAGAAAGGCTGCTGGGCATACTTCAAATGTTCCATAGACTTAGGCATCAAATAATGTCAAATGTTTTAGATGGTAGAGAAGGGCCTGACGATATTTATTCTCTTCACTACTACACAGTAAATCTAGTTGTTAGAGAAAGAAACACATTTTTCCTCTGAGCTCTCTTTTGAAAATATTATTCAGGCTCAGCACCTGTGGCTCAAGCGGCTAAGGCGCCAGCCACATACACCTAAGGTGGCAGGTTCAAATCCAGCCCGGACCCGCCAAATAACAATAATGACTGCAACCAAAAAATAGCTGGGCGTTGTGGCAGGCACCTGTGGTCCCAGCTACTTGGGAGGCGGAGGCAGGAGACTCGCTTGAGCCCAGGAGTTGGAGGTTGCTGTGAGCAGTGAAGCCATAGGACTCTACCCAGGGGGACAGCTTGAGGCTCTGTCTCAAAAAAAAAAGAAAAAAAAGAAAATATTATTCAGTGAAATTCTAAAGGAAATACACAAATTTCAAGCCATCTGATGGTGGTTCTGTATCAACTACACTGGTAATGAGAAAAATGCATGTAAATTACAAACATTTTTACAAATATCAACTCTTCCTTGGGCTGCTTCCTACATAGTGCTGAGATGCGCGTGTCCCCACAGAAAGAAGAGGGATGCTTCCTCCTGGAGTTTATTTCTAGAGTTTATTCTTTGTCTCAGGTGCACTGATACCTCCTTGGAATACTCCTAGTGAATTTCCTTTAATTCTTTAAAAATTACTTTCCCTCACTCTCTATATAGCCATATGCACATTTCAAGATAATTTATTTTCTCATAAAACTTCAAACATCCATCTAGGATCTTTTAGCATCAAGTTCAGTACTATATTGTGTTTGAAATATTTAGACTCATAAAAATGCTCAAACTTGTGTAAATTGTTTGTAAATTGAGATACTGATACCCTACCTCCTTCTGTTTCGATAACTGAATTGTGACTGCACCAACATTGCTTTCATATCACACAATGAACACCAGAAAAATAATCGAGTGTTATTAATTCCAATCCATTTTGTTTTCACATAAGCACACAAATGAGAAAGGAGAACATTCTATGCCTTGAAAGGCAAGCAAACACGTAGACAAAATTCTTCCTTCAAATCACTAAGGAATTTAAGCAACATTTGAATCATTATTGGCAAGAAAATGGCCCAAGCACAATTCTAAAGTAATTATTTGTAATATATTCCAAAAATAATTATTTTTCACACCATTGGTTACAATTAACATAGATGAAGAAAAAGCAAAAGAAGGTGACAGAAAAGTCTTAGAGGAGGAGGAGTGAGAAGAAAGATGGAAATCTGGAGAATGGGAAGATAATGCAATTAAAAAACAGCTATTTCAGAAACATTTTAATCATTTAAGGGTAAATATTCTACCAATTTTTTTTAATATACACAAAATAAAATGTAATTTACTTTAAATTTCTTTTTATGTTTTTCTTTGAGAGAGGGGTCGGTCTGTCATCACCCAGGCTGATACCCTCAAACATCTGAACTCAAATGATCCTCACCCCCTCAGCCTCCTGAGTAACTGGGACTACAGGCATGTGCCACCATGTTCCAATGTTTTTTTGTTTTGATATTATTTTTGTGGAGAGGGGTTCTCCCTATGTTTTTCAGGCTAGACTCCATCTAGCACTTGACCTCAAGCAATCCTCCATCCTTGGCCTCCCAATGTCCTGGGATCATAGGAGTGAGTCATTATTCCCAGGAGAATCTAATTCTTGTTGTGAGTTTCAATCAGATCAGAATATTTAAAAATATTCTGCTCTCAAAAGTCAACGAAATATATTTCTTATAAATACTATTTATATTTTAAATATTGAGGACATAGAAAAACAATTTTTTAATCAAACAAAGGTAATTGATTTATCTCTCACTTCAAGCATTTATTTCTTTATGTTAGGAGCATTCCAATTCCACTCTTTTTAATTTATAAACAATATTTATTGTTGACTATAGTCACTTTGTTGTATCATCAAGTATTGTTCATTCTAACTGTATGCCTGTCTTAAAATACCACCACTACCTTAAAAAATAGATAGAACTATTAAGTACCTATAATAATTAAAAGTAAAAAAGTTTTAAAAAATTGAGTTACTGACAGAAGCCATAATACAGTTTTAAACCTAAAATTTCATTTAATATTTAAAAAGTTCCATTTTATCAAAATTTATAATTCAGATTTAAATCTACTTTAAATTAAATTTCTGTCAATATTGCTCACATGTTGAAATAATGACTAAAGTAAAACTTATGATCAAAAAGTTCTATAAAGTTGTTGGAACACAAGTTTTAATTTTCGCTTTATTCTTGAATTATACAAATATTTCCCAGATATTTTTGTAGCATATAGTCTGACAATTACTCTTGACAAAAGAAAAAAAAATAGCATTTTTGAAGTATATTATATGAAATATATTTCAAACAACAATAGTTTGTTGTTTTACAACTAAATCTTTTTTTTTAAATTTCTGATTAATGTGACCAAATCACAATATTTGAATTTGCTAGTCAGAGTCCATTTTGTATTTATGTCCTACACTTAAAAGGTGTACCATACACAATTACATTGTGCCCGTTCAGGGGGAGCATACCAAACCTCTCTTTCCTCTCTCCCCTCTTCTGTTCCCCTTCTCCCCAACTTGAATTGAGAAAAGTTTTTCTTCTAGATAGATGTGAATTAGATTGTCTACTGGATTCATATTAGTATTGAGTGAAATAGGTATTTCCCATTCTTATATAACTTTTCTGAGAAGAATGTGCTTCAATTCCATTCAGATTAATACAAAAGATGTAAAGTCTCCATCTTTTTATGATTGCATAGTATTCCATGGTATGTAAACACCACAGTTTATTAATCCATTCTTCAGCTGATGGGCATTTAGGTTGTTTCCACATTTTGGAGATTATAAATTGAGCTGCGATAAACAATCTAGGACACATGTCCTTATGGTAAAATGGTTTTCTTTTTTTCTGGATAGATGCCTAGTAGTGGGATTGAATGGTCAAATGGGAGGTCTAATTTGAGTTCTTTAAGGATTCTCCACACTTTTTCTCCAAAGAGGCTGTATTAGTTTGCAGTCCAACCAACAGTGTAAAGGCCGTCTCCTCTCATCCCATCTATATCAGCATCTGCAACTTTGAGATTTTGTGATGTGGGCTAATCTTAGTGGGGTGAAGTGAAATGTCAGGGTGGTTTTGATTTTCATTTCTCTGATGATTAGGGACAAGGAGCATGTTTTCAAATGTTTATTAGCCATTCGTCTGTATTTCACTAATGAATATAGGTGCAAAAATACTCAAAAGAATCTTAGCCAATAGATTATAGCTACACATTAAAAAAAATTATACATCCGGCAGTGCCTATGCTCAATGGAGTAGGGCGCCGGCCCCATATGCTGGAGGTAGTGGGTTCAAACCCAGCCCTGGCCCCCCCCCCAAAAAAAAAATATATATATATATATCTCACAATCCGGTAGGCTTCATCTTTAAACTGCAAGGGTAGTTTAACATATGCAAATCCATTAATGTAATATACTATATCAATAGAAGCAAAAATAAACACCATATGATCCTTTCAATAGATAAAGATAAAGCATTTGAAAAAATTCAGAATCCTTTACTAATAAGAACACAAGAATATAGGCATAGGTGGCCCACTTCTTAAACTAATTGAAGCCATCTATGACAAATATACAGCTAATATCATACTGAATGGAGTAAAACTGAAAGCTTTTCCACTTAGGACTGTAACCAGACAAGGATGTCCTCTATCACCACTACTATTCAACATAGTTCTGGAAGTTCTAGTCAATGCAATCAAGCAAGAGAAGGATGTAAAGGGCATCCAAATGGGGGCAGAGAAAGTCAAACTCTTGCTCTTTGCTGATGATATGTTGTTATACTTAGAGAAACCCAGACCCAACCACAGGACTTCTGGAAGTGATCAAGAAATTCAGTAAAGACTCAGGGTATAAAATAAATGTCCTCAAATCAGTAGCCTTTATATAACATTAGCCAATAACTGCCAAGTTGAGAAACTAATTAGATACACAATTCCTTTTACAGAAGCTTTAAAGAAAATGAAATACCTAGGAATATACCTAACAAAAGAGATGAAGGACCTCTACAATGAGAATTAGGAAACCTTAAGAAAAGGGGTACAGAAGCCATAATAAGTGGAAGGAAACACCCTGCTTCTGCAGGGAAGAGTCAATATTATTAAAATGTCTATACTTCCCAAAGCAATCTACAGATTCAATGCCATCCCCATTAAAATACCAAATCATAGGCTCGGCGCCGTGGCTCAATCAGCTAAGGCACCAGCCATGTACACCTAAGGTGGTGGGTTTGAATCCCCAGCCCGGGCCCGCCAAACAACAATGATGGCTGCAACCAAAAAATGGCCGGGCGTTGTGGCGGGTGCCTGTGGTCCCAGCTACTTGGGAGGCGGAGGCCGGAGACTCCCTTGAGCCCAGGAGTTGGAGGTTGCTATGAGCTGTGATGCCATGGCACTCTACCCAGGGGAATAGCTTGAGGTTCCGTCTCAAAAAAAAAAAAAAATACCAAATCATACTTTGAAAATTTGGAAAAATAGTTCTTCATTTCATATGGAACCAGAAAAGCCACATATAGTCAAAACAATGCATAGTAATAAAAATAAAGTTAGAGCAGTGCCTGTGGCTCGGTGAGTGGGGTCCTGGCCCCATATACCAACAGTGGTGGGTTCAAACCCAACCCCAGCCAAACTGCAACAAAAAAATGGCTGGCTGTTGTGGTGGGCGCCAGTTGTCCCAGCTACTTGGGAGGCTGAGGCAAGAGAATTGCTTAAGCTCAGGAGTTGGAGGTTGCTGTGAACAAAAGAAAAAATAAAAATAAAGCCCGAGACATCACTCTACTGGACTTCAGGCTATATTACAAATTCACAATGATCAAAACAAAATGGTATTGGCACAAAAATAGAGACATAGACATTTGGAACTGAATAGAAAACCAAGAGATGACACCAATCTCATATAGCCATCTGATTTTGACAAACCCAACAAAAGCATAAACTAGGGGAAATTTTGAATCTCTAATAAACAGTTCTGGGAGAACAGCCCAACCCCATGTAAGAGACTGAAACTTGACCTGCACCTTTCGCCATTTACAAAAATTGACTCAAGATGGATAAAAGATTACATCTAAGGCAGGAAACTACAAATCCTGGAAGAAAGTAAGGGAAGCATCTAGAAGATGTTATCCTGGGGAAAGATATTATGAAGAAAACTACCATGGCAATTGTAACAACAAAAATTAACAAATGGGACTTAATTAAACTGAGACGTTTCTGCACAGGTAAGGACACAACAATCAGAGCTAAAAGAAGCAAAGGTATAGAGGGAGAGGGAAAGCAAATATGTAACAGGAAAGGAAATTAAACAAATAAAGAGAGCTTGGCACAGTCACATGCACGTGGAGTCTCAGCTACTCGGGAGGCCGAGGTGAGAGTTAAGACCAGCCTAGGGAATACAGGGATA
>CAUYQV010050037.1:0-45373 GCA_963574575.1 Galagoides demidoff | reverse complement strand
TTTTTGAGACGGAGCCTCAAGCTATCCCCCTGGGTAGAGTGCCATGGCATCACAGCTCATAGCAATCTCCAACTCCTGGGCTCAAGTGAGTCTCCTGCCTCCGCCTCCCAAGTAGCTGGGACCACAGGCACCCGCCACAATGCCCAGCCATTTTTTTGTTGCAGCCATCATTGTTGTTTGGCGGGTCCGGGCTGGGGATTTGAACCCGCCACCTTAGGTGTACGTGGCTGGCGCCTTAGCCGACTGAGCCACAGGCGCCAAGCCTATTATTCTATTTCTGAGTGAGTTCTGAGCAGTTTTTATGGAAGCAAAAGCGTTCATAGTAACCTTCCTAACTTGTAGTTTTCTATATTTCGGGATCGTTTTAAACTTGACATCACAGAGATTCTGCTGCTATTTCCTAGGCTGGCGAACAGAGGCAAAGGTTGCCACGCTGCCAAGAATAGTCAGGAGATTATACTGGGGTTGCTGCATCGTAGCCATCAAACAGCCAGTTGACACCAACTGAGCGTGTTCTGTGTATCCAGCTCTGCTCTTTGTACTTGGGGCAAAAGTGAATAATACAGATAAGGTTGCCCTCACTCACAGCATTGGAACTCATAGGGAGTGCCAGACAATGAAGATGTAAATGCAAAATAAATCAGATTGTACTGCAGAGTGACAAGTACTCTGAAGAAAACAAAACGGGCGTTTTGAGATCCATGAGGTGAGCTTCTTTCGAAATGTCAGGAAAGGCCTTGCAGAAGCTGTGACATTTGAACAGAGGTCCAGCCCTGCTTAGAACCAGAGAAAGAACGTCTGAGGCAGACGGAACTGCACATTGAAAGGCCCTGGGGCAGGAATACGTTTGGTGTGTGTGACAGAAAGGCCAGCGAGACAGAACTGAGGACGAATGGAGAGCTCCGTGAGCTGAGCTGCCTGTGTAGTTGGGGTCAGTCTGAACCGTCCTTGTGGAGGCAACCCTGAGTCAGTGGGATGTCTGTGTCTAGAGCTGGGGAGGATGTCTGCAGTGGAATGGAAACATGGCAGGATGGAAGGACAGGTGGTGCTGAAAACCGAAGGCCTGGGGGAAAGCTCACCCAGAGAGAGAGTGAAAACGAGGTGACGAAATCAAGCCCCAGGGGACGTCTCCATGAGAGGTCAGGCAGTGAAGAAGGAGCCAGAGAGGGACGCTGAGAAGGACCAGAGGGAGGAGAGAACTGGAGGGTGACTCAGCAAGCCAAGAAGAGAACGTGTGGTAGGTTCCCCTTATCCAAGGTTTCACTCATTGTTTGAGTCACCCACGCTCAGCTCAGTTTAGAGACCCTGATCCAGGGCGTGTGTGCCTGATGTGGAGCAGAGGACAAGGGTGGAGATGAAATTACAAATTGGGAGATGGAAGTGGGAGATAGATCGTGTTCATCAACTCTGAAGTTGCCAAGAATGATAAACAGCAAAGTCCTGAGGCTTCCAGTGAACGAAGGGGAGTGAGGCGGTTGATAGAAGTCTGATGTCCGCTGTGCACTTTGGAGCAGCTGGGGATTTTGAGGCAGAAAGTGGAGCAATGGTATGAGAGCGCTGGCCAGCAGCACTGGTCCTGCGTTTCCTGGGATGTGGGAGGACCAAAACCTTCCTCTTGATCAAACTACAGGGGACACCCAGGACTCACATCTAGAAGCTGAAGGGAACTTTCTGAGTCATGGTTGACATTTCTTTTTTAGGAAGTCTTTCTTTCAACATTAAACAAAGTGATGTAGAATTTCTCAATTCTGAACAAGTTCAGTGGAGGCACAGGTTTAATTTATAACGCAGCACTAGCAGCGTTAGAAGACCACTGAAGATGGATTTTTCTCCCCAGATAGTGATTTTTGGATACTCTGGCTAGCCTGTTTGGTCTCAGGTATTATAGAGCCATGGTTCTCAATGTGTGGTCTCCAAACCAGCAGCAGCAGTACCACAAGGGAATTTGTTAGATGCAAATCCTTGAGGTCTACCCAGGACCCACTGAATCAGAATTTATGGAGTCAGGGTTTAGCAACCTGTACTTTAACCACATACCAGGTGACTCTGATGCACATCAAAGTTTGAGAATCATTGGCTTGGTGCACTAGCACAGTGGTTACGGTGCCAGCCACATATACCAAAGTTGGCAGGTTCAAACCCAGCCTGGGCCAGCTAAAACAACAATGACAACTGCAACAAAAAAATAGCCCAGCATTGTGGTGGGCACCTGTAGTCCAGCTACTTGGGAAGCCGAGGCGAGAGAATCGCTTAAGCCCAAGAGTTGAAGGTTGCTGTGAGCTGGGACGCCGAAGCACAGGGTGACATAGTGAGACTCTGTCTCCAAAAAAAAAAGTTTGAGAATCATTGATACAAATGCAAAAAATTGTGGGTGATTAAAGGGAAGAAGAAAATTACTTATTGAGTTTCTACTATAATCCAAAGGCTTTATAACCGAATACAACTTAATCTTAACAAGAGCCCAGAGAGGTAGCTATTATCTCATTCTTTTTATTGTGGTAATATATGTATACATAACATACAGTTTCCCATTTTAACCATTTTTAAATATACAATTTAGTGATTAATTACATTCACAGTGTTCAACTCACACCAGTTGCCATCCCCCAAACTCTTCATCACCCCAAGCTGAAACTCTGTAATTATTAAATAATAATTCACCATTTCCCTCTCAGCCTCTGCTCTGGGTAACCTCTATTTTACTTCTGTCTCTATGAACTTGTGATTCTAGATACTTCGTATACGTGGAATCATACAATATTCGTCATTTTGAGTCTGGCTTATTTCACTCCACATGTCTCCAAAATTCATCCATGTGGTAGCATGTATCAGAATTGAATTCCTTTTTAAGGCTGAATAATATTCCATTGTAAGCACCTTGTTTATCCATTGGTCTGTTGGTGGACTCTTGGGTAGAGTTGCTATCTTTGGCTGTTGAGAATAAGGCCCCAACGAATGTTGATTTACAAGTATCTGTTTGAGGCCCTGTTTTCAATTCTTTTATGTTATCCCATTTTAATAAGTGACAAAATGAAGGCTCAGACCAAGCCAGGTGGCTCAGGCTGGAAAGTGTGGTGCCAAAGTTCTTCCTACCAAAGGCCCACCCCTCCCCCTCCCCCCACTCCCCCCATTCTCCACCCCCGCTGAGAGGGCAGGGCCTAACACCACCATGCCTGATGCTTGTGGTATTGTTACTTTAGCAGGTCTCTGCCTTCCTGATTGTTCTTGTTTCTTACTTCCTTGAAGGATACTAGCTCCATAGACGCTTCCAGGAAAACTCTGCCAGAAATAAGCCGGATCAGACCATCCATGCCAGAAAAATGGATGGCCGTGAAAAGAGGGAGTTCTCAACATGAGACCGCTAAAAGGTGGCTGTATCTGATAAAGTGTAAACTCTTTTATAATAAAGTAAAAGGAAACATGCTTCATAGTATGTTGTGGCTTAACCCTTGTTTTTCTTTTTTGCAGTGAAATTAGAACAATATTTTCATCTCCTGCTTGTCTGACTGCCAGTTTTTTAAAGAAAAGGTAATACTTATATAAGGTTTACCTTCATTTAAAACACTGGGGAATATTTAAAATGAAATGTTTCTAGTCAGTTTAGTTTGTGAATTTTGTTATCTATTTATGATAAGTCCAAAATACAGAATTCGGTAAGTTGTTATAGAATTCTTCCATTCTATAAAATGATTTTCTATGAGACCACATGGTTTGCTTCTTCCACACTGCCTTGCTCTATTATCTGATTAGAAGGGATGGCATTTTTTGAGGATGTCTGTATCTACAAGTGATAAGCTAAATCTAACATTGCATTAGTACTTACAAGCCAATAGTACACTTTGAAATTCTTAGTGTAGAAAATAAATCTTATTTATTTTGTCTTTAATTCACTGCTACTGGGGAAAATCTAATTTTACTCCCGTTTGGTTTAACACTTGGTCTGATCCAACAGTTCTAATCATTCCTTGCATGATGGTCTTCTATTTCTGCCCCTTCCTTCGAGCTCTGCAATATGGTGCCTGGTTGTAAAAGGAAGGAATCAGAGTGTAAAGGGTTGCTAGCCTGCTCTCTGCCTTCTCTGGAGGCGGGAGCCCTGCTGATCTGCTTGCAGCAGGTCTTGTCCCGGCCCTCGCTAACTGCACCTCAAGTTTGCACTGATTAGAAGATGGAGTTATACATCTTGCCCGCTCCTGGCTGCTGGGTGGTACTCAGTTAACCCATGTTGCAATTGCTTGCTCCTCCCCAACCTCCCCTTGTTCTGTTGGTTCTAACCCAGCTGCATTCTAGTTATAAAATAAATAAAAAATTCCTTCTGATCAGCCTGGGGGAGTAGAGGAGCTGCTGGATCCCAACAATTTGGCTGCCACTGGCTAATTCTTACTTTCTAAAGTGGGAAAGTATCCTTGCTCATGGATGCCAAAGGCAGCAAAGGAGAATGTATTGTAAAGGGAAGCTGATGATACTTTGTTTTAGTATTTAAATATTTTAGCCCTGCTATTACTATTGATCAGTTAATCCAACAAGCATAAAATATTACCAAAATAGCTTGTTGAAAAGATTAACCAAAGAGAACACTATACCTGGACAGAGCTGTGGTAGTGTTTCGGAGAGGGATGACCAGGTCAGAACTTACTGAGAATTGGAAGTTTGGCTTAGGACACGTCATTCAGTGTGGGAGAGGAAGGCTGGTAACTTGATTAAGTAAATAATTGGGTTGGTTGGGTAAATATACAACAATCTGTGACCAGTGGAAAGAGTGAAACAGGGTTTTGAGGTAAGGGATTCATTGAGGAACTACTGGCTCTTTCAGGAAATTCCTATAATGAATAATCAAGCCATTTGCAGCAAAGCTTTTTGGAATCATAAAAACAAGCTAATGAAAACTATGGAATTGCAGAGATAAGTAAATATGAATAATAAGGAACATATGTGTGGTAGGTAGCTTCAGTTCTCAGTATGCAAGCTGAATGTGGTGGTAGATACTTTCAGTTCTTAGACCTCAGCATATAAATTTTTGCTAGTTTTCTACACAGGAGGCTGTTGTTTGAGCCCAGGAGTTCAAGGCTACAGTGAACTATGATTGTACCACTGCATTCCAGCCTGGGTGACAGAGCAAGACCCCATCTCTTAAAATAATAAAAGTAAAAAATTACTAATATTGCAGCCCAATGATATAACTACTGTAGAGATAATAAATTGTAGCCTACTCTCTTTGAACAAGGAGAATGTTGATAAACATTTTTAAGTTTACAAATATTTTTATTTTAAGTTTATAAGTGTTTTTATGTTAAGTTATTTTGAAAGGAGGCAAGCTTTAAGAAAAAAGTCTGTGTCTTATATGTAATAAAATAAAACAACAGGCTCAGTGCCTGTGGCTCAAGTGGCTAAGGTGCCAGCCACTTACACCTAAGGTGGCGGGTTCGAATCCAGCCCAGGCCTGCCAAACAACAATGATGGCTGAAAATAGGGCATTGTGGTGGGCACCTGTGGTCCCAGCTACTTGGTAGACAGAGGCAGGAGACTAGCTTGAGCCCAGGAATTTGAGGTTGCTGTGAGCTGTGATGCCACAGCACTCTACCCAGGGGAATAGCTTGAGACTCTGTCTCAGAAATATAAATAATAGAAAATAATAAAACAACAAATGACCTGAGAAGTTTAGAAATATCCCTTTTCAGGCCAGGTGAGGTGGCTCATGCCTGTAATCCTAACACTCTGGGAGGCCAAGACGGGTGGATTGTTTGAGCTCAGGAGTTCGAGACCAGCCTGAGTAAGAGTGAGACCCCATATCTACTAAAAGTAGAAAAACTATGACAAGAGGCTCCACTGGAGCCCAAGAGTTGGAAGTTAACTGTGAGCTATGATGACCCATGGCACTCTACCCAGGGCGACAGCTTGAGACTCTGTCTCAAAAAAAAAAAAAAGAAAAAAAGAAATATCCCTTTCCATCTGTCTGTCTATTTATGTATCTATCTATTTATTTATTTATTTTGTATTTCTTGTATCAAAAGAGAACCTGGAGAAATGGTATCCATTGATGTGGACTTACAGATGGCAAGAGCTACCTTCAAGAAGTTAACAAGAAAGGAATGGATTTTCTCCATGGTAATAGCCGATACCTACCTGAGAAATAGAAAAATAGAATTTCTTTACAGAAAGAAGTGTGATTACAGTTTGATTTTGTTGAGAGTTGGGTGAGAGGGGACTATGATTGGCGCTGGAGTAAGTATACATAAGTGCTATTTATTATGAAGTTATTATATTTCAGGTTCTTTATGTGGTGCTAGCATTTTTTTTAGTCAAACCCTTAAATGTTTAATAGATTCAAGATTTTTATTTCTCATATTTTTTATTCTCATATTTCAATATGAGAAAATTAATGCTTGAGAGGCAGATATTGTCTAGCATGATGTTTGAAAAGAGCGTGGGTTTAGGAAGCAAGATAACCTTATCCTGCAGGAAGAGATAAGCTTGTTCTCAATTTCGAGGTGAATTTCTGTTATGAATTCACCCTCTCTCTTTTGGTCACATTATCTTTGCTTGTAAGTTGAGTTCACCTTTAAAATATATTCCAATTTAATATTCTATGATTCTAGGTTTCATTGGAAGGAAACCTTTTTCTCTGACAACTTAGGTTTGAGCATGAGGAACGGGCCTGCAAATTAATAGATTAACTGGATGTGTTAGTACTTTTGAGCTGCTATAACAGAATACCATAGATGAGGAGGCTGAAATGGTAGGCATTTATTTTTCACAATTCTGGAGGCTGGGAAGTCCAAGAACAAGGTGCCAAGCAGTTCAAATCTGGTCAGGGTCTACTTCTTGGTTCAGAGATGACCATATTTTCACTGTGTCTGCACATAGCAAGGGCAAGGACTCTCTCTGGAGCCTTTTTTGAAGAGTAGTAATCCCATTCGTGAGGGTTTCACCCTTGTAACATCATCACTCACCAAAGACACCACCTCTTGATACCATCACGCTGGGGGTTAGAATTTTAATATGAATTTCAAGGGAACACATTTAGCCTATAGCCCAAGAGAAAAGAAAACAAATTTATTCACTGGCATGTGAGAGCATTCAGATGATGAGGCATCATGAACAGCTATGGATAAGGGTTTATACCAACTTAATGCAGGAAACGGAGTGGAGGAGAAACGGCTTCTTTGGGAAGGCTTCTTTCTATATTAGCTGTATCTCAAATGTCTTCGGTTTCAAATAGTCTACCATTTTGGTGGGTCTGAGTGGGGCCCTACACTCAGGAAAAGGGGAAAAATATTTCTTTTTTTTTTTTGAGACAGAGAGTCTCACTGTGTCGTCCGTGGTAGAGTGCCGTGGCATCACAGCTCACAACAACCTCTAACACTTAGGCTTAAGTGATTCTCTTGCCTCAGCCTCCCAAGTAGCTGGGACTACAGGCGCCCACCACAATACCTGGCTATTTTTGTTGTTGTTGTCGTTGCAGCTGTCACTATTGTTTAGCAAGCTCGGGCCGGATTCGAACCTGCCTACCTGGTGCCTTAACCCACTGAGCTACGGGCGCCACAAAATCAAAGATTTTATGATGTCATACACTAAAAGAAATCTAACTTTTGGACCCTATTTTTCTCGGAGTTATTTTCCCCCATGCCACCTACTGGCATTCCACAGAAATCGTGTTCTGCTAGACATGAAAAAAAGATGTAAGAATATTAATGTAATAAAAACAGTATATTGTACTTCACAGTTTATCCTTGCATAGATCACCTTATTTAACCCTTACGACCTGTAGAAGCAAACACTAGAATTAAAGGAGTGTAGATCTATTCTGTAGAATAAATAATGCTGGCTGCTATAAACAAACAGCTTCCAAAGCTCAGTGACTTCATACAGTAAAGATACTCCCATATCCTCTCAACAAGCGTTGGAGGTCAGAGGCACCTGTATACTGGTGCATTCATGGGTGACTCAGGCTTTTTCTTTCCAGAGTCTCTAGGCCTTGGGGCTATAAAATCCTCTCTGGATCTTTTGTGTTGGTTGACAGATGAGGAAAGAAAAAGAGTATGGGAGTCCATTGAGAGGTTTCAATGGCCGTGCCTGCACGTGTAACATTCACCTTCAGCCACATAGGGGAGCTCAGACTCAGCCAGGTGGCCCCACTGACTACAGGGGACGCCAGGGAATGCCATCTTGCTGACAGTGGACTTCAGGTTCTTTGTCCCTGAGTCAACAGAAATTGGCACAACACCAGAAAGATTAAGGTGGGCAAGGTTTTTACTAGAGCTTTTTGGTTAAACAGAAAGGGAGACAGTGCTGGTTACTGGGGCAGCCACACTGGCTCTCTGAACAAGGGACCAGGGAACTTGTGTGAGGTTGTAAAGAGGAAGGAGGAAGTGTGGACTTTGAAGTCGTCACACATGGAGGTGGGGTTCTGTCGGCAGCTGTGTACTCGGTGGTCATGCTTCTGCATGGATTGCATGAATTATTTGCATTTTAAATCTTCACCCTGGGCATGATTGGTAGCATTGAAATGAGATCACAATAAGGAAAACTTCAGGTTAAGCTCAAGCTGGGGTTCCTTTCTTCTGAGGCAGTTAGATCCAGGTCGCTCTAGTTTCTTTGCAGCCGGGTTCCTAACCAGCTGGCGTCAGCATCTCACTTCAGTGGATGCAATGGAGGACACTACTCAAGAGACAGCCTGGGAAGGGAGACAGGCTGCCCCACTTACACGGGTGTGGGCTAAATCCCAGTGGCTAGGAGGTCACTTGTTTTATCCCCTTCTACAGTTACTTGGGCTGGGCCATCCTGCCCTGCACTGCCTCCCTTGGTCAGAAATGAGGCCCAAGTCCTGTCCCTGTAACTGTCTCATTCCTGTGGCTTCAAGAGGAAAATGAGCCAGGATTGGGGAGGTGAACCTATGGCGTTTTCTCTGCCATGGTAGAGATGTAGGTATGGATCTGTCATCTTCTAACTGAATGACCTCCTTCCCCTGACTTCCTCTGAGTCTTTTCTTCCTTGTCTGTGATAACAAGGTTAAAAACAAAGCAAAGCAACTTTACACGATTTGTTAATAAGATTAAATGAAATGAGGTCTCCTGCTGCATGGTAAGCGCTCAGTCAATGTTCAAACAAATAGAAAGAGCACCATACAAATTATTCCCAGTGCTATGTTTTTCATATGTTTAGAAGTTTACCTCTGGGTGCAATCAATAGTATAAAATTCAGAACTGTTTCTGCTCTGAAAATGTTCTAGTTGCGTACAAGAAGACAAAAAAGAAGGGAAGCAATGGATGGGGTATGGTGTGTGTGTGTGTGTGTGTGTATGTGTGTGTGTGAGGATAACAGTGCCCCCTTTTAGAAGGAGGAGTACCAGTGTAACCTGTAGACAGTATGCTTTTGGCAGGCTTGGTTTTAGTTTTGAATCCATGCACATGTGATTTTGCTTTATTTCCTTCAGGCTGCCCAATGTAACATGGGGAGGACGGTTCTCACGTACTGCCTCAGGGGCACTTGGGATGGAAGGAGTGATGGCATTTCATCAACAGGTTCCAAGATGACTAAATGACTATTCCAGTTCAAACGTGGTGGAATGCAAGGCCTTGTCCCATGGCTTGTTTCTCATGATTCTCTGTATCTAATATATCTTGACTCTTTCCCTGGCCCTGTTTTGACCACAGGTAACTGAGTGTCTCGAGGATGGGCTGCTCAGAGCTCTTCCATGCCGTTCTCCACACCGAGAGGCTCTGTCGGTTTTCCTGCTGCTCCCAGAGTGTCCTGTGATGCATCATTCTGATAACTGGAAGAGCCTGGTGATTCCATTTGCAGTGGCTGTTTGTAAAATGAGTAAACAGTCTTCACAAGTCCTGAGTAAGTCTTATGTCATTTTATCTGTACTCTCTCTCTCTCTCTCTTTTTTAAAATGTTTTTAGAAATTATTTATTGCTAACATTTATAATTTTCACTTTAAATGCAACATAGCTGGTTAAAAGGAAAAACATCGTAAAACATACCACATTGACACTTTGTCCGTACACAGACATCAGCCTTTGGTATTTGCTTTCAGGTAATTAGGTTTAAAAAAAAAAAAAAAAAGGAAACAGAACAAACAAGAAAAAAGAAAAACAAACTTAAAACTATCATTTCTCCTCAAGCAAACAGCACAGAGTTGAGGTATTCTATCTAGCAGACATGATTGCCATCCAGTAGGGGCGATCAGTTAACAGTTTGCTACATGCTGTTCCAACCCTTTCCTTCTAAAGCAGTTCTTATAAAACAGTGTTCCTTAATAATCACTGAGGTTGCCATGGAGACCCCTGCTGCTGGCACCCACCACACTGAGGATAGGAGGCTGGAAGGACCTTTGGGGACACTCAGGAGCATGTGGCCCAGGTGCCCTGGTTGGCCTGCACCTGCCCCAGCAGCCTGCTGCCAATAGCTACATAGGACACTGGGCATGGGGCTCAGGCCCCAGTGGACCATGGGTCACCCCCATGTCTCCAAATTAAGACAATTTGTTATCAACTCCCCCTGGAGCGGAGCTGGGTGTTAGCACCCTCCCTAGCTGGATCGGCCTTAAGGCCCTGCAGTGAGATGACACAGCTCAGCTGTGCAGAGCTTTCCTGAACATTCTCCAGAAAACCCACAAACCACATGCACACCCAGCCTGCCCCACTGAGCCCTTTTCTCCACCACGTGGACCCCCCCGCCTAGCTCTAACAGCAGGCTCTGCACTGTTTCATGATGACCAGTTTTCTTTCTCCCAGGGCAGCAGAGACCTCCGAGGACTCGGGGTGAGTTCAGAGTCTGGTGAACAAAGCACCAGGGCAAGGTCTCCTCAGAGCAAAGAGGTCTCAGGTTTACCGAATGCCTCACATATATCCAATGCTGAATATATCTTTGAAATATCTTTGAAATATTTCATTAATGCTTCAAGAATTAATGAGATCACTTTAATTTTTAGACCTTGAACCAACATATTTTTTGTTTTTCCTACCCCAAAAGGTAAGTTGTCATGCTTCCTCTAAATTGTCTCTGTGTTGACATTTCATATCCAGCTGTGTGGCGGACAGTGGCAGGTGAGAGGTGAGCCGCTATACTCTCAATACAGAGTCACTGTCGGAAGTAGAAGTTTTAGCAAATGTTAGGGAATTTTAAAATACACAAGTATTTGAATATGTGAATATTCATATGATTGAATATTGATTTGCGTATGACTGGAAAGATTAACCTAAAGCTACTATCATCATTATTCTTATCACAGATAGCAGGTGTGGTTCTCAGGCTTGCCTGTGGCTTTGCCATTGGAGTTTGATAATTACAGAGTATTCTATTAAAATAAATTCATACTGGCTCGGCGCCTGTGGCTCAAGCGGCTAAGGCGCCAGCCACATACACCTAAGGTGGCAGGTTCGAATCCCCAGCCCGGGCCCGCCAAACAACAATGATGATTGCAACCAAAAAAAAAAAAATGGCCAGGCGTTGTGGCGGGCGCCTGTAGTCCCAGCAACTTGGGAGGCTGAGGCAGGAGACTCACTTGAGCCCAAGAGTTGGAGGTTGCTGTGAGCTGTGATGCCATGGCACTCTACCCAGGGGGATAGCTTGAGACTCTGTCTCAAAAAAAAAAAAAATTCATACTTTCTTTTTTTTTGGAGACAGAGTCTTACTTAGTCAACCTCGGTAGAGTGCTGTGGCATCACAGCTCACAGCAACCTCCGACTGTTGGGCTTAGGCGATTCTCTTGCCTCAGCCTCCCGAGTAGCTGGGACTACAGGCATGCGCCACAATGCCTGGCCATTTTTGTTGCAGTTGTCACACTTGTTGTAGCTGGCCAGAGCCAGGTTCAAACCCGCCACCCTCTGTATATAGGGCCAGAGCCCTACCCAGTGAGCCATAGGTGCTGCCCAATAAATCCATACTTTAAAACTTTTTTTTGTTTTGGAGACAGAGTCACATTATGTTACCCTCAGCAGAGTGTTGTAGCATCACAGCTCACAGCAACCTCCAACTCTTGGGCTTAGGTGATTCTCTTGCCTCAGCCTCCCAAGCAGCTGGGACTACAGGCCCCTGCCACAACTTCCAGCTATCTTTTTTGTTGCATTTGTCATTATTGTCTGGCAGACCCAGGCTGTGTTTGAACCGTCAGCTCCGGTGTATGTGGTTGGCGCCCTACCTACTGAGCTACAGGCACCAAACCATACTTTAAAACTTTTTGTTTATATTGCCTTAAAACTGGAGATATTTTGATCAGAGGTTATGAAAAACGAATGTTAAACTTTTTGTTTTTGTTTATTTTATTCAATACTATGAAATGTTCTTTTACAATTTTCAGCTAATGTTAGAAAGTCCAGGGATTACCCAGTAACCCAATGGGGTACAGATGTTGATATACCGTTACGTAGGGGAAGAGGTAGGTAGAAAGTGTAGACAGCCTTATGAGGGGTAGTAAATGATTATTAGGGAGAATGAAAATGATTCTCTTTAGAATTTGAATGAGCCTGTGAAGCAGACATTATCTTTTGACACCAGTGCCTCCAGAAGTGGTTACATTCTTCAGTCTTCTTTATTATGACAGATAATGAAATTTTAGGGAGACAGCAAAAGGTAATTTTCTTCTCTTTTGTGGGTCTAGTACTAGGCTAGATAAAGGAATATCAGAAAAAAGCCACAGTGGCTTATACCTGTAATCCCAGTACTTTGGGAGGCCAAGGCAGGAGGATCCCTTGAGGCCAGGAGTTCAAAATGAGCCTAGTCAACACAGTCACAGCCCTGTCTCTAAAAAAAAATTTTTTTAATTAACCAGGCATGGTGGTGTGTACCTACAGTACTAGCAACTCAGTAGGCTGAGGTGGGAGTCCAGGAGTTTGAGGTTACAGTGAGGAATGATGTTGCTACTACACTGTAGTCTGGGCAACAGAGCAAGACCTTGTCTCAAAACAAAAACAAGACAGAAAGAGAAGAGTCTCTTGCAGTTGACCTGCTACTGACCTTCAAGGGCCTTTAATTTAAAGTGATAAGCACACCAGGGTACCATGTTTTGGGGTGTAATTCTCTGGGCTCCTTTACTTAAGTACAGAGGACATGTACAATGAAATATAAGCCACCCAGTCCCCCTCCCTGCTGCATCAGCCAACTGAGGACAAGTGGTTTGAAGGGAAGGAAAGAGAGGTCTATTTATTTGCTGGGAAATGAGGAGGACGGAAACTCTTGTCTTAAAACACCATCATTCTAACTATAAGCAGAAAAACAGACCTTTTCCTGGAGGGGTTTCAGCTTCACGCTCTTGCTGTTTAATTCTAGTTGATGGTTCTGATTCATTCCATTTCTGGAGAAGACAATCTCATGACCCTGGGACAATTCCAGTGCCCTCTTTTGTGGTACAAAGAACAAAGAAACTCCCTTGCCCCTCTAATTTACTAGTCTTGGTCAGGGATGCAGGTGTTAATTCCTAAAAGAGTGTGTCTTGTGTGGTGGTGGTGGGGGGGGAGATTTTAAAGAAACAATGCTTAAAACATTTTATTCTTTTTCAAACTGTTACCTCTGCGACTGTTATAGATTACTATTTCTTGTGTAAACTTCTAAAGATATTCTATATATATAAGCATATAGAAATTGTCAATAGGGAAGAATCTTAACTCTGTAAAATAATTTAAAGAAGTTTGAGTCAAACACGGGTGACCGCATCTAAGAGCCACACCCTTTAGCCTTGAGCAAGTGGTCCTGCTGTGTGGTTGGGTTGCAGTCTGGTTTTATAAAGTCATAAATAAATACATGAAAGGCATACATTGGTCTGGCCTGAAAAGGCAGGACATTAGGAAGTGAGGGGATTACAGGATATAAGGTGAGTTTAAAGTCTTGGATTTGTAATTGGTTAAAGAAATGAAGCTAACTAAGTAAATGACACGAAGTCTATGTTAACCAGTTTGGTGAAGATATTTCAAATTGTATGTGAAAACACTACACTGTACCCCATGTTTGCATTAATGTATACAGCTATCATTTAATAAAAAAAAAAAAAGAAATGAAGCTTTGTCTAAAGGTCTGGAACATTTTAAATTAAGATAAGGAAGTCTGTTAATCAAAGACAAGTCAGCAGACATATACCGAAATGTAAGTAAATTGCTGGTCTGCAGGCAATGGCCTGCAGGTGTGCACTAAATGTTTTCTTGCATAGCCTTAGGCTTATTAATGATCTCCTTTTAACAAAGAATAACTCTAAAAGGATAGGGCATAACCAAGCACACCCTTCTCCTCCTGGCAGACAACTCAGCTTGAAGGTTTTTGGAGAGATGGTTCCATTAAGTTAGCTGGTGGGGGGACTTCAGAGTTTAGTTAACAAAATGTATTTTTTCATTTTTAATGGTAGCATACCATTCTGATTCTTCTTCAGAATCTCACTTTCCCTGATTTAACTATATATCATGGAGATTATTCCTTTACAGGACCTATTGAACTGTCTCATTCTAACCCATGACTGAAGAGTATTCTATTGGGAAGATGTACTCTGGATAGCTGTCCCTACCCTTTTGCTATTATAAATATGACAGTGCTGGCATGCATTTCTTTATACATATATAAATTTACCCATGTGGGAAAAATTCCAGAAGCACAATCGCTGGATCAAATTGTATGTGCATTTTTGAGATATTTTGCCAAATCACTCTCCACAGACGCCAGGGTCATGTCACCTACCTTTAAGTGGACACCATTCACACTATAGTCCATGTTAACTATATCCTGGGGTCAGACAATATGGTGGCTCTGGCATATTGAGATGTATCAATTTATACTTAATCAACAAATATGGATCTATCAGCCTACACACTTTGAAACAGTTTTATCAAACTTTGATCTTTGCCATTGGGAGGGTCTTTTAATTTTAACTTGAATTTTTCTTATTATTGTAACAGAAATAAGGTCCTCAAAAAGTGTAAAATGTATTACAAGTTGTCTCTTTAACCCATACTCTTACTAAAATTTTTATTGTTTCAATTTTGTGTTTAAGTCTTTGATCTAATGAGTTTGTCTTGGTTAAACGTTATTTTTTTCTAGATTAATTCCAATTGTCCTTACCCATTTATTGAATATGTTTCATTCTCACTAATATGTACAATCTCCTTTATTATATACTAAAGTCTCATGTGTATTTGGGTCCATTTATGGAATCTCTACTTAATCTTTTTTTCACATATGTGTGTAATACTATTTTAATTACATCAGTTTCAGAGTGTATTTTAACATTTAATAGATGTTTTCTGAAAATAGTCCTTTAAAGCTACCAAAATTCAAGTTGCAATCTCAATAATATTAAAATATAGTTACTAGCTATTTTGAAAAGTACCATATGTATTCATATGTATTACATGTTCATAAAATCTGAAAATGTAGATAATATTCTTTCAACTTTTATAGATTAAAAATGTCCTTGATGACAGTGTGTATGTGTGTGTGTATTTTCACCTATCACATTTCAGGCTTTATAGATACTCCGCAAAATTGTCAGTTCAAAAATTATGAAATCTATCCATTAAGCATAAATGTGAACCTTCAACAAATTTCTTTAACTCCTGAATTTGAGCTTTTAATTCTAATGGTACTCAATCAGGAAAAAAATGTTTCCTCATTTGTGAGTAATAAGTGTTGTCCAGATCTTAGAAAAGATATTTTATGGGTTATGCCATCAGACATGGGAACTATTATTTATTTCTTACATTAAAGAATGCAGTAGAAACTGAGTGCTTTGGGGGACAGGAGGAAAACCATATTTACCATGACTGATTTTATACCCCGCAGAGAAGTGCTGGGCATCTTTGGAAGAATCTTCTCTGAAGAGGCTGGTTCAGATGCTTAAATCCGCTATCGTCTCTCAGCTGCGCAATTGGACTGACGTGCCCCTCAGTCAGCATGATGATAACGTCAAAGCTCTTCTAGGAATGATGAAAGAAGTACATAAGGTAAGGATTCAGCCGAAGGAATGGATATACCACTCCAGTAAATCAAAATCACCTAAGTCTCAGCCAGCTGGAATTTTAAGAAGTCAAATAAAAATCATTAGTCAATTTCTTCTTAAGTAATGTGTAAAAGGGAAATGTATGTCCTAAAATAATTAGGGATTTTAAAAGTGGGAAATTATGAAGACTTAAGATGTCTTACAATGGATTTTTTTTTTTTTTTTTGAGACAGAGTCTCACTCTGTCACCCTCGGTAGAATGTTGTGGTGTCATAGCTCACAGCAGCCTCAAACTCTTGGGTTCAAGTGATCCTCTTGCCTCAGCCTCCCAAGTAGCTGGGATTATAGGCAGCTACCACAACACCCTGCTAGTTTTATGGACTTCTTTCATTAAGAAAATGTGTGCCTCCAATCCCCATGTGAAAACCCCACACTGTACCCCAGAAGTGCATTAATGTACATAGTTACCATTCAATAAAAAAAAAAAAAAGAAAGAAAATGTATGCCGCCGAGTGTGGTGTTTGACACCTGTAGTCCTAGCACTCTGGGAGCTTGAGGCAGGTGGATTGCCTGAGCTCAAGAGTTCAAGACCAGCCTGAGCAAGAGCCAGACTTTGTCTCTTAAAAAAAAAAATAGCCAGGAGTTGCAGTGGCCGCCTGTAGACCCAGCTACTTGGGGCTGAGATAAGAGGATCATTTGAACCAAAGAGTTTGAGATTGTTGTGAGCTATGACACCATGGCACTCTACCCAGGGGAGCAAAATGAAACTCTGTCTCAAAAAAAAAAAAAAAAAGTATGCTAGGCCAGGAGTGATAGCTGACACCTATAATTCTAGTACTCTGTGAAGCCAAGGTGGGTAGATACCCTCAGTTCAGGAGTTCAAGTCCAGCCTGAGCAAGCTTGAGACCCCATCTCTAAAAATAGCCAGACATTGTGCCTGCCACCTGTAGTCCCAGCTACTGCTGAGACTGAGGCAAGAGCATCTCTTGAGTTTGAGGTTGGTATGAGCCAGTAGTCCCGGCTACTGTGGAGACTGAGGCAAGAGCATCTCTGACTTTGAGGTTGCTATGAGCCAGAAGTCTCTACTACTTGGGAAGCCCTTGAGCCGGGGAGCTCACTTCTGTAATACTAGCACTTGGAAGGCCAAGGTGGGTGGATTCTCTGAGCTCACAGGTTCAAGCCAGTCTGAGCCAGAGCGAGACCTTGTCTCTATAAATAGCCGGTGCCTATAGTCCCAGCTGCTTAGGAGACTGAGGGAAGAGAATCACTTGAGCCCAAGAGTTTGAGGTTGCTGTGAGCTATGATGCCACAGTACTATACCAAGGGGGACAAAGTGAGACTCTGTCTCAAAAAAACAATAGTGTGTGTGAGAGTAATAATATTATCACTTAATACAGAAAGTGAATTTGTCAAAAGTAACTTGGATTTTTATTCTTAAGACTTAGAAAGCATTTCCAGTAAACCAATGCTCTAAGAATTGGTTTACTAATTACCCACTGCCGGTATCTTATTTTTTGATAATATTTCTTTATGACAATTGAATAAATCATAGGTCAGAAAATAGTAACTTTATAGAACTCTTCTTTATCATTGACAAATATTTTCAGGTTAAAGAGTTCCATTTTGATTATCTGTTTGATAGCCATGTCATATAAATGATACATTTAATCATTTATTGATAGAAAATGACATTCACAGGTCATATTCTCTTTCAGGTGAACAAAGTGAACTGTCGACTGCCAGAAAACACTTTCAACATAAATGAACTGTCCAACTTACTGAACTTTCATTCAGAGAGAGGAAGAGTGTTCCATCGGGAGAACAACATGGTAAGAATAACATTTTTACTGGTGAAAATTTTCATGTTTTGAAGGGGGACATATTCCTGTAGTAGGTGTATAGATACCCCTTTGAAAAATCAAGATTTGAAAATTTCCTCCTTACAATGATGAATTTGCAAAATTAGGTGATCCTTGAAAACTTAACATCTTTTGCTCATAAAACAAATATATTTTCTTGGAAATTTGTTTCTAAATTAATTTGGGTTTTTAAAAACATTCCAAAAAGTATAGAGAGAATCCTAGCACTTTGGGAGGCTGAGACAGGTGGATTGCCTGAGCAAGGGTGATACCCCTGTCTCTATTCAAAGTAGAAAAACCATCAGGGCATTGAGCAGGTGCTTGTAGTCCCAGCTATAGGGGAGGCTGAGGCAGGAGAATCACCTCAGCCCAGGAGTTTGAGGTTGCTGTGATCTATGGTGCCACTGCACTTGACCCCAGGCACAGAGTGAAACTCTGTTACCACCCTCCCATAAAGTATAGAGAGAAATAATTTAAGGTGATGAAGTAAAGGAATGACATTTTTTCCTTGTTTTTAATTATTGAACCTATTATCTCCGTTTACTTTTAGCTCCCTGAAGAAAACCGCAGTCCTATTATTTTCAGTGATTTTCCATTTATCTTTAATTTGCCATCTAAAATTAAATTATTCCAAGCTGATGCAATGATAAAGATGCTGGTATGTATGCCCTACCTTTTTATTATAAAAAATTTCAAGCATATATAAAATAGAGATAATGGCGTAATGAGCCCTACCACCAAGATTCAGCAATAATGAACACTTTGCCGCACTTTCTTTATCTATCACTTTTGTTGTTTCTGCAGAAATATTTTATTTTATTTTATTTTTTAATTGTCGTTTTCTTTTCTTTTCTTTTTCTTTTTTTTTTTTTTTTTTTTGCAGTTTTTTGCCGGGGCTGGGTTTGAACCCACCACCTCCGGCATATGGGGCCAGCACCCTACTCCTTTGAGCCACAGGCACTGCCCCTGCAGAAGTATTTTAAAGCAAATCCCAGACTTAGTTTCTGTGAACCTCTCCGTACTTCAGTTTGCTCTCTCTTTCTGGTTCATGTTGAGACTAATGGGTGAGGTCAGGTGGTGATGACTCCATACTTCCACTTAAGGTTTTCCGTCAACTTTTTATTTAGTAATTTCGTCCATTATTTTCACTGAGGTTTACCATATGGTGGTGTTTCCAAATTCTTGCTCCTTCCAAAGTCATTAACTGGAATTTAGTAAGGACAAGCTGTTCCTCATCAATCAGAGCATTTGGTTACCCTAAAATAAATGGTTAAAAATCATTCACATAGTAAGGTAGAATAATGCTGACCCTTCCCTTTTAAATATTAAAAGTTGACAAATTACCCTATATAGAGTTTGAAGCTGGTATGGTGGCTTACTCCTATAATCCCAGCACTTTGGAAAGCCAAAGCAGGAGGATCACTTGAGACCAGGAGTTCAAGACCACCCTAGGGAACATAGTGAGACCTTTTCTCTATGAAAAATAAAGAACAATTAGTCAGGTTCCCTGGCCTGTGCCTATAGTGCCAGCTACTGGGGGTGAAGGGAGCCTGAGGCAGGAGGATAGCTTGAGCCCAGGAGTTCAAAGTTACAATGAGTTGTGATCATATCACTGTACTCTAACTGGACCACAGAGTGAAATCCCGTCTCTGAAAAAAAGGAGTTTGTAAATGTCTTTCATATAGTCTCACCGATACAGGGTATTATAGTCTCTCTGATCTTTTCAGTTCTAATGAGTTAATCCTGCTATTTCAGTTTAATTTTAATTTATATCTTCATTATTTAATGTCCTAGTCCTCCCTTTCTTTATCTATTACAGCATCTGTTGTTCTCCTACTATCAGCAATACTTAAACTGTCTAGTAATCTGTTCTTTCTCCCCCACTTCCTTTCCTCCTCTAGCCAATTTTTGTTACTATTGTGTTCTTCATGTTAGTCTTTGGATTTTTGTATCTCCTTAAGACTCTTGGAACTTGATTTGTAATCTCCAGCTGACTCCGAGGAATCAGAAATCACACCCAATATTGACTTTTATCACTAATTCAAAGGATACAGGTCATCTGAGTGAGACACAGAGAAGTCTGGAAAATCACATACACAAAAGAAGCCATTTCAGTTGTAAAAGTTCCCTTTTTACTTATACCCTAAGATTTTTTTTTTTTTTTGAGACAGAGCCTCAAGCTGTCCCCCTGGGTAGAGTGCTGTGGCATCACAGCTCACAGCAACCTCCTGGGCTCAAGTGAGTCTCCTGCCTCAGCCTCCCAAGTAGCTGGGACCACAGGTGCCCACCACAACGCCTGGCTATTTTTTGGTTGCAGCCATCATTGTTGCTTTTGGCAGGCCCAGGCTGGATTTGAACCAGCCACCTTAGGTGTATGTGGCTGGCGCCTTAGCCACTTGAGCCACAAGCGCTGAGCCTATACCCTAATAGTTACATGAAGGTTCCAGCATGCCATGCTCCATAAATCTTTAAATTTTTGGTTTATTTATAATAAACAGCTTAGACAGATGATATATCCTGATAATAGCATTCCGTAGTTAAGGACTGTCTCTAGTTACTATTACTAGTGTCTGTTATCAAGATGTTTACAAATATATTTGGCCACTTCCTCTCTTGTTTTATTTCTGTGCCATCTCTGTTTTTATATTCCTAACATCTCTGGTAAAAGGCGAGAGTATAGTAAGTCTTTCCTTCCAAAACTAACTTTCCCTTTAAACAAGACCTTTCCTCTGTGGTATTTTTCTTTTGTAGCAATGTCTTTCTCTGTCCGATCTTTCTACTGTTACTGAGTAGTTGAGGTTTGAGGGGATAGCGGCCCCAGGTTGCACGTTGTGAAGGATTAGAAAGGCTTGAGGACAAGAAACTCGAAGGTGCAGTTGTCATGGGTGAAGTTGGAAACCCACTTCACAGTCCTGCTCTGCAAGGACAGGTGATGAACGCAGTCAAATGATAAGTTCCCAACTGGGTTACAGTTCAACTGTGCAGAGGGAAAACTAATACAGGGAGTAGAGGAGCTGGAAAATAAGCTAAGATGCAGGTTTCCAGGCCAGCTCTTGGTCAGATAAAAGAAAATACAGACACCTCTCTCTGTGATAGTCACTGGAGGACGTTTCTGGCCACTGCCTGCCCCTCAGAGCTGTGGAACATGCAGCCATGCTGCTAGGAGTTAATTTTGCTGGAGCGTCCCAGAACTGTAGACTCCTTGGCTGCAGAAGGAGATGACCCACCACCAGAAAGGAGCAGAGTGTTCCATTTCCCTACAAACCAGGAGCTTCTCTCCAAAACAAAACAAAACAAAAATAACAACAACAAAAAAGAAACCTTAAGGAAAACCCAGCAGACTCCAGTAGAATCACATGTAAATTTCTCAGCACACAATGGTGGCAGACACCCAGGGCAGGAATTTCTCAAGCCTAGAGCCACAGACACACTCCCTGAGGGACTTGGAAAGAGCTGATGTGGGTAAGTGCCCAGCCTGGAGGCTGTTCTTGCTGTCACTGTTGCAGGACAGGTCCCAAGAGGGCTGCCTGGGTTACTCCTTTATTGTCTTGCGATGTACCAGAATTCCGAGAGGAGTGTTGAACGTCAAAGCAAGGCTATCAAGTCCAACATCACATTTCTAATCCAAAGGAGTTCAGCAGAAACAAGATGAAGGACTAAAGTGGTGAGGGCAGGTTGAGAATTCAGAAAAGCTAAAGACAAGTCCTATGTAAGGTGGCCAGGAGCAAAGCTAGATACTTGTGGTATATTTTTAGAGAGTTGCCATGCAGATTGGGTGGCTAGATCATAGTGATTTGCAAAGGAAGAGTGGATCTTCTCTGAACACGTCTTTCCTCTCATCTTTTAGCTTTCGCTAACATTATCCCTAAGCTCCTACACTGCCCTTAGATTTCTGAGGATGCGATGTTAACACTTTGCTTCTGAAGACTGATGGCGGATGAGTGTCCAGTGTGTTTCAGACCAGCATGGACCTGGACATGTTTACTATAACAACCGATCTGAGAAAGTTTTTAACTCCTTAGCTGTTCATCCATGCTGACTAGTGTCCTGTACATGATACCTAGGTGTCATAGTTTCTTGTGGCACCTCTTCTTCCTACAATCACTTCATCTTCCATAGTGTAGACATGATATCCTTTGTCTTGAATAATCACAGCGTGAGTATACCCAACAATGGGAGGATTAAGTAGGTGCTACACAAAATACATATGTATGTTTATTTGAAGTAATAAACAATCTCTGGGATTCCCATTAGGTCAGAGGAGAAGCCAACTAAAATATTTCTTTTCTAGGGGTTTCGAAAGCTGGCGTTCCTGAACTTGAACCAAGTGATCCTGCAGAAAAAGGATGAATTTCCTCCGTCACCCACATTTATAATTAGAGTCAGACGAAGCCACCTGGTTGAAGATGCTCTACGTCAGTTAAACCAAGCTGATGGCATTGACCTTTGGAAAACACTAGTGGTACAGCAAAAAGTCTCACTGAACATTTTTACTGCTGTGGGAGAGAAACATTCATATAACATAACAAAACCTTTCTTAAATAGCCCGCATTTGCAACTATGATTATCAGTCTGATGATTTCCAGAATTCCCCTCTTACTCTTCAGAAAACAACAGCGAGATGCTTAACTGCACATTGGGTTATAAGTTAACTATGAGTTACTATGGCTATACAATGCTGTGTATTGAAATATCCCAAAGCTTAATGGCTTAAAATAGCAATAATTTATTTTAACATCTATAGTGCAGTTGAAGATCTGCTAATCTAGGCAGAACTCATCTGTGTGACTTTGTAGATTTTGCCTGAGTTCATTTCTATGTCTTGGAGTTGACTGTGGATTGGCAATCTAGGCCTGGTCGGGCAGTTCGACTCTGCCTCCTGTGCCCTTCATCCTCTTGGGACCAGTAAGCATGTTCTTCCCATCACAGTATCAGAGGTGAAAGGTAGCAAGCCCAATGGAGCAATGAACATTATTTTCATCCAAACAGTCACATGTCATATGTCTGAATCCAAATCCAGGGCTGCAGAAATACACTCAGCTTCTTTACTGGGAGGAACTGCAGAGTCATATGCAAAAGACATGGCTCAAGGAGGGGTGAAAGTTGGGGCTAAAAATGCAATTGCCAAGCAGGCGGCAGAATGGATGCTTTTCCTACCTTCGGCTTTAGTTTTGGTTTAAGACCTTCTACTCTATGAGTTTCAATTCCAGCCATTCCTCATTTCATCCTGTAGGGTTTTTAGTGTGTAGCAGCTCAGATCATTTGCCCTGTTGAGACTACAGAGTAATGACTAACTCTGTAGGTAAGAGCTGGAGGGTGCGCGGAAGGAAGTGGATTTTTCTGACATTAGCCATGAGAAGAATTAGGCTGTCAAAGAAGAAACCAGACCCTGGGGGGTGGGACTCAGAAGACAGATACTTCCCAGTGTGGGACTCCATGGGAAGAAAAAATATTATATAAGCCAGATTTTCTGGTCATATGTTTACATCTGAACCTATTTTTATTTAAATCTTAACCGTGAGGAGGGCTGGGCATGGTGGCTCATGCCTGTAATCCTAGCACTCTGTGAGGCTGAGGCAGGTGGATTGCTTGAAGTTAGGAGTTCCAGACCAGCCTGAGCAAGAACAAGACCCCTTCTCTACTACAAATAGAAAAGTAACAGGACATGGTGGTGGGCACCTGTTGTCCCTGCTACTCGGCAGGCTGAGGCCGGAGGATCACTTGAGCCCAGGAGTTTGAGGTTTCTGTCAGCTATGACACCGTGACACTCTAGCCAGTGGCAACAGAGTGAAAGTCTGTTTCAAAAAAAAAAATCATGACAATGAGGAAATCAGTAGAAAATTCTTCCCCCTCTAGGTAATGACCAAGAGTAAGTAAACAACTGCAAGACAGATCCAATCCAAACACAGACGCTGAAGGAGGCAGGGTTGTCAGGCCCTTATGAGGGAGCCTTGACCATGGCATAGACAGACCAGCCAGTGTAAATGAGCAGGAGGAAGAAAATCAGAAGTTGTTGGGAAGTTGTTACTGGGATATTCAGATGGAAAAGTGGGTCAGGCCCTTGGACATGATGATCTACAGCAAAGAGGTTGATCAAAGTGGCCATAGCTAAGATTTCCGAGGAAAGAGAGTAGAAAGAGAACCAAAGTCCAAGAAATGAAGTTTAGAAATGTTTTTGTTTAAAAGATATAAGTAAATTACCAAGAAAAGGAAGTAAAAAAAGAGTAATAAGAGAAGTGGAGGAAAACGGAGATAGTTCTCAGCCACAAAGTTGGAAGGTGGAAGAGAGCTTCTAAAGAGGGGTTTGTTAAGAATACTGATTTCTCACTTGAGGGCTTTGGGCACTCGGGTGTGATGGTCGCTGCAAAGGTCTCATGCCCAGGCGACTGGAGGCCTAGTTAATGGAAGCCTGGATGCAGATAAGAAGCCGGAGAGACCAAATAGCTGTGGGCTGGAGCCAAAACTGTGACATTTGAATAATGGGACGAAGATAAATAAAATAGACTAATTGGGGAATACAGTGGGCTGGGGGTCTAAAGTACGTCAAAACTTGGTTCAAGATGCTGGTCACCATTACCGGTAAATGATAAATCTTGCCATGGTCCATATGGCAATATAAAGGATCCCAGTGCTCACTATACAACAACCTGAGAATAAATAGGTTCATGACCTCCACTAGTGAGTAGAAAATTGAGGAAAGATTGCAAGAGCATAAGAGATGCGTGATTCTGGTAATTCTAGTGACAGCAGGAATAGTTATCAGAGGTTTAAAACGCTTCCATAAAAATCCAAAGCATTGTGTTTTAATCAGGACTGGGGACTATGTTCTCTTTCCTTAGGTTGAATTTATTAAAGAAATTCGTCCTGAGAGTGGAGGGGTCTCTTCAGAGTTCTTTCACTGTATGTTTGAAGAGATGACGAAGCCAGAATATGGAATGTTCATGTATCCAGAAAAGGATTCGTACATGTGGTTTCCTGTCAATGTAAGTCTTTTATTTCTTTTCTTATGTTTTTTCTTCAGGACAGAAAAAGTATCCCAGATAGTACAACATGGAAACCAAAATAGTAGTGGAAAATTAGGGCATAAGGAATCTTGCTACTCGTATTTCAAGTACTACTTGTATGGTCCACAGAGCTGTAGCTATAGTGTCATCTATTAGAAAAGTAGAATCTTGGCAGGGCACTGGCCTCATATACCGAGGGTAGAGGGTTTGACCCGACCCTGGCCAGCCAAAACAGCAGTGGCAACTGCAACAAAAAATAGCCAGGTGTTATGGTCAGCACCTGTGGTCCCAGCTATTCAAGAGGCTGAGGCAAGACAATCACTTAAGCCTAAGCGTTGGAGGTTGCTGTGAGCTGTGACATCATGGCACTCCACTGAGGGCGACAGAGTGAGACTCTGTCTCAATAAAGAAAAGAAAAGAAAAGAAAAGTAGAATCTCTGGCCCTATCCCAGACCTGCTGAATCAAACTTGTGTTTTATAACATCCCCAGGTGATTCATATCCCATTAATTTTTTAAACAGCTTTAATGAAGCACAATTGAAAAACAATAGAACACATGTATTTGAAGTATCCAACTTGGTAAGCTTTGATATTCATATATATCCATGAAGCTATCACCACAATCAAAATAATGAACATATCCACCATTGCCAAAAATTTCCTTATATTCTTTTGTTTTCCTTCCCTCCTCTTCCTCTCCCACAATGCCTCAGCAACCACTAATCTGCTTTCTGTCACCAAAAAGTAGCTTGAATTTCCAAGAATGTTATATAAATGGAATCACAGTGTAATAGTCTTTTTCTTTCACTCAGCATGATCTGAGATTCATCCAAGCGGTAGCACATATATCTATGGTCCATTCCCTTTTATTGTGAGCAGTATCCCATTGTATAAATGAATATAGAGGTTGAATATCACTTGTCTAAATACCTGGGTCCAGAAGTGTTTGAGTTTCCACTGAGTTTTTTAGATTTTGGAGTATTTGCATATATATAATGAAATATCTTGGGGCTAGGACCCATGTCTAAACATAAAATTCATTTATGTTTCATATATAACTTGTACACATAGCTGCAGGTAACTTTGTACAATATTTTAAATAATCTTATGCATGAATCAAAGGTTGTGTTAAGTACTTACATATGGAATTTTCCACTTGTGATGTCATGTTAGTACTCAAAAAGTTTTGAGCATTTTTGCTTTGGGGTTTTCAGTTTAGGGGTGCTCAGCCTGTACTACAGTTTGTTTACCCACTCTCCTATTGATGGATATTTGGGCTGTTTCCTAAATTTTCAAAAGCAGTAATCTGGAGTGCTTCAAATTAGGATGGAACTTATTAGTAGATTCCTAGAGATACTTGTTCATTCTAAAAATTAGGTGATTTGTTTCTGTAATGATTCTATTTTTACAATGATCCTTACAGCATAAAATGTTTTCTTTCTTAAAGTAATAACAACAACAAACTTGTTTTTATTTCTCTATTAGTAACACAGACCAAATAGTTCTAAAAAGAATCACATGTTGGGCGGTGCCTGTGGCTCAAGGAGTAGGGCACTGGCCCCATATACCAGGGGTAACAGGTTCGAGCCTGACCCAGGACAAACCTGCAAAAAAAAAAAAAAAATCACATGTTGAGCTTCTGTTTTGCAGTTTGTCCTCTCTGAAATTTATGTAAGGACTTAACTTTCAATATGGCAGTATTGAAAGGTGGGGCCTTTTAAGAGGTGCTTAGGTCATGAGGGTTCTGTCCTCATGAAGGAGTTAATTCATTCATGGGTTAGTAGATTACTGGGTTATCATAGGAGTGGGACAGGTGGCTTTATAAGAAGAGTATAAGAGACCTGAGTTAGCACACTCAGCCCTTCACCAGGGGATGCCCCCTGGAACTCTGCAGAGTCCCCACCAGCAAGAAGGCCCTCATCAGATGTGCCCCCTCAACCTTGAGCTCCCTAGCTTTCAGAACTGTAAGAAATAAATTCCTTTCCTTTCCTTTATAAATGAATTTATAAAATTTCAGGAATTTTATTATAAGCAACAGAAAATGAACTAAAACATATTTGTTAGTCTCCTTTTCCATAGACTTCCAAATTGTTCTTCCAAATGACATGGTAGAGATTTGGAACCTAGAAAGGACAGAGAAGAGGAAGAGAAAGAAGATCAAGTGTGAAAAAATACTGAAAGGTGTTTTGTAGCTTTTTGAGAACAAGTGGACCTCTAAAAGACAGGGATGGCTGAGGTGTTCCAGTGGTAAGATTTTAATCAGTCGCCCAGTGAGCACTTATTGAATGTTTCTTATGGTTCCTACATGGCCCTAAAAAACTGTGGGAGATTTAAATTAGTAAATGACATAATCCCTTTCCTCCTGAAACTTTATATATCCATTTACTGTGTCAAACTATTTTAAATTACACATGAACTTTATGTTCAATATATATATACACACAGTGATAAGACTAAAACACCAGACATCTTACCAATTGGTTCTAAATAATAAATTGCTAACCTGATGTGTTACAGTTATTGGAACATGGCAGGTAGGGAAGGAAGTCCTGGTGTTGGATCAGAAGCCTGGAGTTCTAATCATGAGTGATGGGGGGTTTGTCATTTAGCCTCTCTTGAGTTTGCAGATTCCTCACCCATAAAATGAACATCATAATTTCTGCTCTTCCCACTTTACAGGGCTGTTGTGAGAATAAAACAAGATAAGGTATGTGAGAGTGACCATGAAAACTTTAGGGCACTATACAAATTGAAGGGATTCTTTCTAAGAACAGGAAGAAACTGAGGAGGACTAAAGTGATTGGAGAAAGTGTTATGAACAAATGGAGACCTGAGGTTTAATGTTGAAGGACAGAGATTAAACGGACCAAAGACGCAGAAATGGGAGCTGGAGAGGAGAAAAGTAAGCCTTACACAAAGCCTGTAAGGTACAAAAGGGGAAACTGAGGCTCAGAGAGATTAAGTAAATTGCCCAAGAGCAGAAACCTAGAGCGTGTCGAGGCAGGATATGAGTTCAGGACTGTCTTATCCTAAAGCTTTATGCTATATTGCTGGGTAGAAAACAGAGACAAGAGAAAATTGACAGTGTACTTTGCATATGGCTCAGTGCAGAGGCAAAATCAATGAGAACCACGGGGCATATTGTAAATGATGGGAAAGAAAACTGATTAGGTTCAGGCAGGACTCATGAGGAGATTACTGGTACTTTTAACTCGTTTTCCAAACTCAAATGCATTTTTATCATCTATCCTCACAATTACTCTAAGAAGTAAATAGTGCAAGTAGAGTATGGTGCAGGATATTATGTGAGTGGCCCAAGGTCACACACCTGCTGGTAGCAAAAGCTGAATCAAAATCCTAGAGTTTTCAGGCTAGTGAGAGACCTCTCTGCTGGGCTGTAGTGATGGCCTGGACGTTTGGAGCCAGTGTTTTCTCTCTGCCAGGACGAAAAAGTACAGAGAAGAGAGGCCAGCTTCATCAGGGCTCTTTGCTTCTTCCTCTTCTTTCTTCCACTCACCCTCTTGGCCCACAGCATCAGTCACCTTCCCTGTCCTTGTAAGTGCACCACCCAGGCTGCGGACTGCCTGGTCAAAAAAGACACCACTCATGGGACACTCATCTGCAAAGTGCACCTGTCCTTTCTCAGGGTCATTTTTCTACATACATTTCAAGCCAAACACTATAAAATTAAATAGTGAAAACCTTAGCTTATACGCCTATCTGCACATTTTTTTGTTTCAGATATGCCATTCGTAACAACAATAAATTTATTCATTTAATGTTCTGAATTGTTAAATTGTATTGAAAATGATGGGAACAATTTAAGTCATATCACATAAGCTGCGCAAGAACTTCAAATTTCTATTTACCTGAAGCCCATTTTGTTTCTAAGTTGTGAGTTTTAGAAAAGAGAACCCCATTTTTTTTTTTACTCATCTGATTATCCTTTTGTATTACTGATTATTTACAATATCTTACCTTGGGGATTGTTTTCTTCTTTTTTCTCAGCCTAAATTTGATAAGAAGAGATACTTTCTCTTTGGAATTCTGTGTGGACTCTCCTTATTCAATTCCAATGTTGCCAACCTGCCTTTCCCACTGGCTCTGTATAAGAAACTTCTGAACCAAAAACCATCATTGGAAGACTTAAAAGAACTCAGTCCTGTTTTGGGGAAGTATGTAAATATTGTTAATTTTTTCAGTAAATATTGTTTAATTTTCTCTAGTAAATCTCAGTTGTTTATACATAAATAATGCTACATATGCAGAGACACATAGACTGTCTTCAATTTCTATACTGTATGCCCTTTAGATGAATTTGAATTATAGCATGACTTACAATTGAGCAAACCTTCAAACATGGAGAAAAGCCAAATTCTTCTCTAATTTTTGACCAATAAATACACGAAATTCTGGCCTGATCTCTTGATTTTCTCCAGTTGGAAGCATTTGCTTTGGATATAAATGTGTCATCACATTTGTAAATATATATGGCTATGTAAGTGTGTATGTGAGTGTGTGTGAAAAATGAAAATACACTCAGCATCAGTAGTAACCGAGGGAACGAAAATGATAAGGGGGTGTTATTTTTCTGCTTATAGATTGTACAGATTTGACAACTATTAAAAGTTTTTTCTTACAGTGTTGGCAACAAGTTAGGATCCACTTCTCCCGTACTGTTAGTAGAAGAATACATTGGCTAGATTTATATGAAAGCAGAGTTTCTCAGCCTTGGATATACTGACTTTTGGGGCTGTTTAATTCTTCATTGTGGAAGGCTGTGATGGACATTGCAGAGTATTTAGCAGCATTTGGGGTTGTACCCACTAGATGTCAGGAGAAACCTTCCCCATGATTGTGAAAACCAAAGATACCTGCAGACTTTGCCAAATGTCTCCCCGGGGTGGTGAGGGTGCAAAATCACTCCTGGCTGAGAATCACAGGTTTAGAGGAAGAGACCCCTTTTTGTAATTTCCACACAGAAAGAATGTATCTGTGTGGCAACAGTGTTCCAACAAATCAAACTGCAAATAGAGATTAACTCCAGGAAGACTAAGTAGGAAGGGGGAGGAAAGGAAATTTACATGACATTTTGTGCATTTCTATATTGTTTACAGTTTTTCCATTGAACATTTACTTTTGAAATTTTTATAAGATCAACAAATATAATTTTTTCAACCAAATTTTCATTAGGAATTTGCAAGAAGTTCTAAACGATGAAGGTGATGACATTGAAGAAGTACTTGACATAGATTTTTCTGTGAGTACTAAAAAAAAAAGCCAGATACAGTTTAGCTTTCATCTGTTTTTTAAAAAATAATTTGTATTGTAATATAGTAAATAGGGGATCCTTTTTTGAAAGATATTTTACCTCTGTACTGCAAGACTTTCTCTTCACCTGCTTCTCATTTGATATCTTGTGTCTGTATATTCCCAAATAAAGTGAAGATGAGTGATTAACCAATAAATGTGAATGATGTAAACAACTAAACAGGATAATTTGGCTTGAAAGCTATCTGTAACATGTACTCCCATAGGTTTTTAATTTTTATATGTATTTTCAAGGCTGAATTATATAATTATTTAGCTCCCAGTTATTTTAATTTCTATAGGGGAAAATGTACTAGCAATAATTGTATTTGTGAGCAGCTGATTATTCAGAATTCCTTTCTTTTTAATACCTGAATATATTTTGGTAACAGATACACTGGGACCAAACTAATGTTGACTTAATTCCAAACGGGAACTCCGTACCTGTGAACCAAACCAACAAGTAAGCTTTAAGACCTGGAATTTCTGCTTTGAATATATTCCCCAGTATACATGTACTGTACGTAAAATATTTACATCATTATACTTTAAAAATGTATCTTAGCTTCTCAAGTGATTATTCTAGCTTCTCGTCTTTTAGAAAGTTAAAAAGACTACAGAGTAAGAGGAAAAAGGAATCAATTAAATCTTTCCTTTGTAGCATTTTTCTGAATTTATTCATTTAACAAATATTTCTGAGCCCCTATTCTGTACTGGAATACTCTAGGTGCTGGACACAGCAGTCAAAAAAACAGGCACAATTTGGAGCTTAAATTCCAGTCGGGCAGTAAGATAATACACAAATAATGTGTATTATTATGTAATGTTAAGGGCAGATAGGAGAAGCACTCTGAAAAAAATTAAACCAATTAAGAGACTAGGGAGTTACAGGTAGCTGTGGTTTAGAGCCAGCTGGTACCAGCTTGTGAGAGCTGATTGCTAAATTTTCAAAAACATTAAGAGTTTATTATCAAAGTGTTAGTAGCTTAAGATTAGCCATGGTGGGAACATTAGCGCCATGGAAATCAGCAGATGCTCCAAATGTGAATACCCCCTGCGTCCCTCCCTTTCAGAGAGCCAGTTGTTAAAAGTTTACCAGGATACCACTGGTGACAGGAAGAAGGCAGAGAGGAATTGATTTAGACAGGCTATTCCACAAAGGTGGCTCTAATCCACCCCTGCCTGTAACCCGTAACCATCGTGTCTGGTGGCCATGCCTCCAGCAGCACCCCTGCCATCCTGTCGTGGAGACTGCATCCTGTGGTGCAAGACAGACCTTGCAGAAATAATTTCCACAAAGCAACACGTGTTATGCCGGGGAGAGGGGAAAGGAACCCAAGGACCAACCCTGAGCAAGTCTTGCTCATGTTGAAGTCTGACAGATGGTAGAAGCTGACAGGTCAAGAGGAAATGTGGCACTCTGTGGCCTAATTGCAAAAGAGAGACAGCCAAGCACCGACATGAAGGGAGTCAGGCCCGAGATGAAGATGGAAGTGAGAGCTGAGATGGAGTGGGGAGTGGGGGCGCACTGAGTCCCCGCCGCTGGAGAGGCTGAGATGGAAGGGCGGCTGGAGCCCAGGAGGTGGAGACCAGCCTGGGTGACATAGTGAGACTTTGTCTCTTAAAAAAAAAAGAAAAGAAAAGAGAAAAGAAAAGAATGAAAATGGAAGAGTGGGAAGAGACCGCCAAGTCTGACAGGGTCAGATCACGGGAACAGGTTGATCCCTGCTAAAGGGTTGGGTATTTACCTGAAGGGCAATGGGAATGTTTGGAAAGACTTTAAGCAGGAGAATGACATATTCGGATTAGTGTTTTTGAAAAATCCTCAGGACTGCAGTGAGGAAGAAGAGAGCTGAATAAAGTCTTCTTTTTTTGAGACAGAGTCAGTACGTCACCCTCAGTAGAGCACTGTGGTGTCACAGCTCACAGCAACCTCCAGCTCTTGGGCTTAGGCGATCTCTTGCCTCAGCATCCCAAGTAGCTGGGACTACAGGCACCTGCCATGATGCCTGGCTATTTTTTTTTTGTTGCAGTTCAGCCGGGGCCGGGTTCAAACTTGCCACCCTCAGTATCTGGCGCTGGCGCCCTACTCACTGAGCCACAGGCGCCGCCCTGAATAAAGTATTAATCCTTCTGCTTCTTTTGTCTAAATTTCCTGCTCCTAGCTGACCACCCAACACAACACGCCCCCCTGTGCTGTGTAGAAGTCATTCACTTTTCCTTCCCCATAGCAGTGGGGGGGACAAAGTAAAGAGGACAAAGTAGAGAATATTTCAGTCAGTAGTAAAGTGTGTCATTGACGTTTTTCTTGTTTTTGCTTCCAAGGAAAGACTATGTTTCTAAGTATGTTGATTACATTTTCAACATCTCCGTAAAAACAGTTTATGAGGAATTTCAGAGAGGATTTTATAAAGTCTGTGACGAAAGGATAATTAGACTTTTCCAGCCTGAAGAACTAATGGCAGCAATAATTGGAGATACTGATTATGACTGGAAGCAATTTGAACAGGTGGGTGGTACCTAAAAGTGTCCCACTTTTTCCACACAACTTTTATGTATTCCCCCTGAAAAACCATTCTTCCCTCTTTCTCTCAAGAATTCAGGTTATGGTCATGGATACCACCGATCACATCCTACTATCCTGATGTTTTGGGAGGCTTTCCACAGACTAACTTTGGATGAAAAGAAAAGATTTCTCCGTAAGTAGTATAGTAATAGACAGATCTGTAATTATATGTCATACATATAAAAAGATAAAAATTCAGACCAGGCACAGTGGCTTACGCCTGTAATCCTAGCACTCTGGGAGGCTGAGGTGGGTGGATTACTTGAGCTCAGGAGTTTGAGAACAGCCTGCAGAAGAGTGAGGCTCCATCTCTACTAAAAAAAAAGAACAAAACTAGCTGCTCATGGTGGTGGCCCCTGTAGTCCCAGCTACTTTGGGGGACTGAGGCAGGAGGATTGCTTGAGCCCTTGAGTTTAAGGTTTTCTGTGAGCTGTGAAGACACAGTACTCTAGTCAGGGCAAGAATGAGACTATAAATAAATAAATAAGTAAATAATAAATAAATAAAACATCTTATTCATGATGAAGCTATTCTTACTGCTGGGTCACACACAGTAATGGCAGCGCAAGGATGAGAGTTCAGGTTCCCTGTCTTCTAGACCAGCATTCTTTTTTTTTGAGACAGAGTCTCACTGTGTTGCCCTGGGTAGAGTGCTGTGGCGTCACAGCTCACAGCAACCTCAAACTCTTGGGCTTAAGCCATTCTCTTACCTCAGCCTCCCAAGTAGCTGGGACTACAGGCACCTGCCACAACACCTGGCTATTTTTTGTACAGTTGTCATTGTTGTTTAGCTGACCCAGGCCGGGTTCGAACCCACCAGCCTCGGTGTACATGGCAGGTGTGGTAACCACTGTGCTATGCGCGCCAAGCCTAGATCAACATTCTTGCCCTTACATAAGACTGTTTCCCATTTAAAAACAAAGAGAGACAGACATTGTTATGTTACTATCATTTCTACACTTCTCTATCCCGGCTCCAGTTTTTAGATTGTGCCATCTCTCCTCGCCCTAGCTGGCTCTGAATCAAGCCTTTCATCTGATATTCCTATCCCCACTTAACTAAGTCCTGTGATCCTGGAAAAATGTCAAATATCTGTTCTATAATAATATACCACTTAGAAATAATAACAATACCTGATGCTGGTACTAACAGGGGCAGCGTTTCCTGTGCGTTTCCTCTGCTCCAGGCACTATACTGATCACTGTGTATCTGTTACTTCCCTTTAGCCTAATAGCAAGGCTGTGCTGTGAGGGAGGCACAATTCTTTTTTTTCCCATTTTAGACATGAGGGAAAAGAGGTTTGGAGCATTTAGTAGCTTGTCCAGCTTGTTCAGACAGCTGGTAAGTATGAGAACAAGGATTTGAGTCCAAGAGGTTCATGGTATAAGAACATCCCCTGGTGGAAATCTTAAGCAAGCATTCTCTGGGATAGAGTTATTCTCTCACTCATCCCATTGTTTGGTTCTTCCTAAGATCTTTCTTCCTGGTACTTTTGATGCTCCTGGGGATGTTGGGAGACAATTCCAACTTCTCCACAAACCCAGCCTGTTCCTCCTCTACCTTCCCCATCTTCTCTTTCGTGGGAAACTTTTGCCGCAGCCCAGTGGCTCAACTTTCTGTATGTTCATTGAATTCAAGTACTTCTCCCCGTTCATGGGCTTTGTCCTCTGCCTTGAAAGCTCCTCCAGTACCTTTCCTTGAGAAATAGCCAGGTGTGACCTCGGTAAAGTCTCCCTGATGACCACAGCCTGAAGTCTCTCTCCCTGACTTGAGTCTTTTAGGCTCCTAGCCTCATACTGCCTAGATGAGCCAATTAAATTTTCTTATATCTTTTTTTTTAAATTAAATCATAGCTGTGTACATTAATGCAATCATGAGGTACAATGTGCTGGTTTTATATACAATTTGAAATATTTTCATTAAACTGGTTGACATAGCCTTCACGGCATTTTCTTAGTTATTGTGTTAAGACATTTATACTCTACACCTAGTAAATTTCACATGTACCCTTGTAAGATGCACTGTAGGTGTGGTCTTAGCACTTACCCTCCCTCCACCCGAAATTTCCTTATATCTTGCTACTATATTTTCATGTCTGTAATTTCCTCCCAACTAGACCATGATCTCACTAGGGACAAAGACCCAATGTCATGATTTTTCTATGCTCCTTCTAGTCCTCTCTGCACAAGAGAACTCAATAAATATTTACTGAAGGAAGTGATTTGTTTTCTTCCCGTTAATTTTAAGTTTTACTCTTTCCATGCAATATGTTAACCAAAGTTTATTCCTTTCTAGTTTTTCTTACAGGACGTGATAGGCTGCATGTGAGAGGCTTACGGGAAGAGGGAATAATGTTTCGCTGTCCTGAAACTTTCACGGAAAGAGATCACCCAAGATCGGTGACTTGTTATAATATTCTGGACCTCCCTAAATATTCTACAATGGAAAGAGTGGAGGAAGCACTTCAAGTAGCCATCAATAGCAACAGAGGGTTTGTTTCACTGTAATCCAGTCACCTCCGAGAGTCCCAGGGAAGGCTCCCTCGCCCTCGGATTCTTCCGTTCTTCATACATCTCATTAATACAAGGGCTTGATGGATTTTAGTTAGAATGAGTTGATGTGGGGTAGGGAGTAAAGGGAGGTGATGGTCAAAGGGTACAAAGTTTCAATTAGGAGAGTTCTATTGCATAGCCTGATGAATAAGAATTAACTTATGTAGTTGATTATTATGTATTGTTCATTTCAAAATTTAAAAAAGTTTCAAATGTTAAGTATTTGGGGTGGCACCTGTGGCTCAAAGGAGTAGGGCGCCGGCCCCATATCCTGGAGGTGGCAGGTTAAAACTCAGCCCTGGCCAAAAAATAAAAAAAAAAAAAAAAAAAAAAGTTAAGTATTTGAGGTGATAGATATGTTATTCACAAATTATAACATCACTTTGTACCCCATTCATTTATATAATCATAAATTATTTACAATAAAGATAATTAGTTGACAGATGTCTGGATAAATAATAAGGTGATGAATCAAGAATAATATTTTTAATGAAACACAATTATGTAAAACATTTCCTATATCTCTAACCTTGCTATTAAAATGTTTGCTCTCATTTCAGGTGAGATGGCTTATGCCTATAATCCTAGCACGCTGGGAGGCTGAGCTCAGGAGTTTGAAACCAAGTAGAAAAATTTGCTGGGCATTGTGCAAAAAAAAAAATACTTGCTTTTATTGAATTATTCCCTGAACAATAATTGTCATTTAATATAAGGCCCCACACAGCGATGCATACCTGTAGGCCTAACTACTTGAGAGGCTGAGGTAGAAGGATCAGGTGACCCTTGGAGTTCAAGGCCAGCCTGAAGAATATAATGAGATCCTGTCTCTTTTTTTTTTTTTTTTGAGACAGAGTCTTTCACTATGTCACCCTTGGTAAGAGTGCCATGGCATCACAGCTCATAGCAACCTCAAACTCTTGGCATTAAGTGATTCTCTTGCCTCAACCTCCCAAGTAGCTGGGACTACAGAAGGCTGCCACAACACCTGGCTATATTTTGTTGCAGTTGTCATTGTTGTTTAACTGGCCCTGGCCAGGTTCACATCTGCCAGAATCAGTGTATGTGGCTGGCACTGTAACCATTGTGCTATAGGCGCCTAGCCAGACCCTATCTTTTTAAATTAAATTAAATTAAATTAAGGTGAATGATAAAAGCTGACAGATCCTACTATTAGAACTAATAAGTAAATATAGATAGTTCTCAGGACTCAAGGTAAATATATAAAAATTAATTGTACTTCTATACACTCACAACAATCATAAATTAAATTTGAAAAAGTACCATTTGCAATATCAAAACAAATACTTCAGGATAAATTTAACAAAAGATGTTTAGTGTTCATTGAAAATGATACTATATTGCTGAAGGAAATTAAAGGAAGTTTAACTTAATGGAGAGAGATATCATGTTTTTACCCTATACAGAGGGTAACGAATGTGTACACATTTTAAGAAAAAATGGCACTGTATTACATATGTAATACGTAAGTCATGTTTGACTGCTGCAATTAAAAGAGGAACTCAACATGACTGGTATTCATCTTTGGTTATAGGTATATATTGAGTATTTTATATCCTGGTCGTCTTGGTTCCATAGGAAGAAATGCTTCTAGGTGTTGTTAGAGATTAAAGCTTTTCCTATGACGTGTGCTCAGGCTACATGACTTGTAGTTTTGACTCTGTTATACCCAGAGTCACTGCAGTCCTGCGTATTCATTTTCACCTTCATAAACTCCCCCTTCCCCCCACCCTGCTAATTGGGGAGGTGGATTTGAGGCAGTGTGTGCCTCTGCCTCCCAGTTGACACATCTTCTGAAATAAATCTTTTCCTCCTTGATAATCCTGTTGTCTCAGTAATTGGCTTTCCGTGTGCAAGCAACATGAACCCCTCTTGTGAGGTTTTTTTTTTTTAACACTATCACAGATATGTGAGGCTCATTAGTAATTTTATAAAGGGTGGGTTCAGCTCCCCACCCCTCCAGGCTTCATCCCGCGTCTTTCCTGAGGTGTGGGCTAATGAGATGGATGAAGGGCAGAGGACTACTTGGCTTCTTACTGCTGACAAGGAGCATAACTGAGGATGGGGCCAGGATAAGAGGAATGAAACAGTTTTGTTTTGTTTTTTTAAACAATTTTTTAAAAAATTTATTATTTTGGCTCGGCGCCTGGGGCTCAATCGCCTAGGGTGCCAGCCACGTACACCTAAGGTGGCAGGTTTGAATCCCCAGCCCCGGCCCGCCAAACAACAATGATGGCTGCAACCAAAAAATGGCCGGGCGTTGTGGCGGGCGCTTGTGGTCCCAGCTACTTGGGAGGCGGAGGCAGGAGACTCGCATGAGCCCAGGAGTTGGAGGTTGCTATGAGCTGTGATGCCATGGCACTCTACCCGGGGGATAGCTTGAGGCTCTGTCTCAAAAAAAAAAAATTATTTATTTTTATGCAGTTTTGGCCAGTGCTGGACTTGAACCCACCACCCCCAGTATACAAGGCCAGCACCCTACTCCTTGAGCCACAGGCACCACCTGAAATGAAACAGTTTTGCAGTTGTATTCAAGTATTCACCGGTGGTGGTTGCAAACTTAAGGTTTGCTGGACAAGAACGTTAGTACTTTCATTTACTGTCCAGCACAGTACTGAAGTGAATAGTGGACTATTCGGTAGATCATGAACCCTAAGATAACGGGTGACAGGCCCAGCTTCAGGAGTTCCTGTAGAACTGCTCTGAAGTCCTGGGGTATTGAAGTCAATAACCCCCAGTCAGGCACCAAGTCACTAGCAGAGCCCTACCGTAGCCACGGAGCTAACTGGGGTTCCCATTTTCCTCCAGGTATTCATATCGATACAGCAGGAAGTGTTAACACCACACGGACTCCCCCTTGTTTAGCCAATGGGAGAGTTAGCATACCTGAGGTGACCAGATTTTAACATCGGTAAAGCAGGACACCATTGACAGGGGTGAGGGTGGGGTGGGGGCGGTGTTCTTAATTAAAAATTTGGTCTATATGGAGCAACAAAAATTTTCATAGAATGCAAAAATAGTATTGTAATATATATAGTTTTAATTTCAACATAAGTACAATTTACAAATATAATACATTTAAAAAATTATGTATAGGGCTGCGCCTGTGGCTCAAGGGAGTAGGGCGCTGGTCCACCTGGGCGACCTTGCCCAGGAGGGGAGGGGAGTTTACATTAGCCTCTTCATTCCCAAATGTGAAACCGTATATTCCCTTCCCGTTGTCCCGCCATTCCCTAGCTTGTCATGCATTCTTTCCAAAAATCGGGACTTTTTTAAAACGCCGCGCGCAGGACAAATTGTTTAAAATCGGGACGTCTGGTCACCTTAAGCATACCAGATTAGAGTTACCTTGGCTGGAGAGTTGGAGGATCTTTGTTCAACCCTAAGACTCTATGCAGTGTCTCCTCCATAGGACGAATCTTAAAAGCATTGTTAAGTAAAAAAGTCAGACACAAAAGACCATTTAGATGGGATTCCATTTGTACGAAATAATAGAAAAAGCCAAACTATGTTAACAGAAAGCCCGTGACTGTTCGCCGGGCTCCGGGGAGTGTGGGGGGCGGTGGCTTACTGACTGCACAGCCACTTCTCGAGGCTCAGCTGGGAGCAGAACGCTTAACAAACTTCAGGGTCCTTTGTCACTACGACTGGCAATTCTTCAAGTCGGCAAGTGTCCGGGTGCCTCCTAGTGGAACTGCGGTTTCCTCCAAAGCCACTCTATCCCGGAGTCAGTTCAGGAGGCCGCTGCCTCCCGGGTCCCCCAGGGGGTGCGTCTCACTTTATCACGGGCCCGAGGCTTGTTTACTTGGGCCACCTCCTAAGCCACTGACTTTTGAGTTTCCTTTTCCCTTTCCATTTAGGCCCCTAAATAATTTCAGTTTCGTTTCTCACTGACTGCTGGCCTCGCCCCCAAACAGCGAGCCAGGAGCCGGGGGCCGGGCCGGGGCGGAGCGGAGGAGGCTGCTGGGCGGCGCCGGGCTCGCCCAGTGGGTCCCTCCACGTCCCACGTCTCCGCTTCTTCTCTTGCCTCCCAGCAGAGGAGCCCGGCCAAGCGGCGATGGAGCGGAGGCCGCCGAGGAGGGCGCGGGGCTGCACGCGCTCTGCTCCGGGGTCGGCCCCCGTGTCCCGCTCCGCCGTGACCCGCTCCGCGCAGCCGCCCCGCGCGCAGCTCTGGCTCTTCCCCGGCGCCGCGGGTCTGCACGGCGCGCTGCTCGCGAGGGCCCAGGCGACGCGCCAGATCTGCTGCTCCCGGGGGCGCCTGGCGGTGCTGGAGCACGGCGGGGCCAGTGTCCAGGTCCACCCGGGGCTCGCGGGGAGCGACGGCGCCGGGAAACCCAGTGAGTGGAGCTGACGGTGCTCGCTCGACGTCCCGCCTCGGGCCGGGGTCTGAGGGGCGGGCTGCCGGGCTCCGTGCCCGCTCCGCCTGCGGGGCCGGGCGGGGATGGCGGGGACGTTCTCCCAGGCTGGCCGGGGTTGCGCGTGAAGGGAGGACAGCTCAGGGGGCACGGGCGCTGTGGTGGTCCGCGCTGGCCACAGGCCCACGCCAGGCTCGGCTCGGTCCTGGGTGTGCGGTGCTGCGCACCTGCGCCGTCCCTCACCTCGTCCCTGCTGCGCGCGGGCTTCTCCGGATGCGAGCGACAGATAGCTCGGTCACTGAGCAAACTGACCGGCACAGAGTATGCAGGCAGAATCTTCACCATTTCAGCCAGTTTTCCTCTATAACTGGTTTCTCTTCAGATTTGGTCCCCTCCTGCTCCTTAGAACACACCTGCCCGGATTTTGTGAGTCTCTGGAGAATGTCCTCATCCTGTTCTCTGTCAGCGACAGTATCTCACATTGGCCTTGGATAGAGCTTCTCCCAGATCCTAGTCTCCGTAGGTGTTAGGTACTGTGGTTCCGATTTTACACATGCAGGAAAGGAAATGCACACACAGTGTCCTTTAAAATTTTGCCCACCTGTGGAGTGACATACTGGTATCTAACCGGGGTATCTTTGGCATTTAACGTTCAGTCCAGCATCTTTTCCCGTTTTCCAGGGGGCATTTGTATTCCTTTTCCGGTAACTTACATGTTCATCTATGCCTGGATTTTTAAAAAAATGAGTTATTTCCTTGAAAGAGGTACTTGAATATTTAGTCAGAATAAGCTTTCGGGCTCGGCGCCTGTGGCTCAAGTGGCTAAGGCGCCAGCCACATACACCTAAAGTGGTGGGTTCGAATCCCCAGCCCGGGCCCACCAAACAACAGTGATGGCTACAACCAAAAAATGGCCGGGCGTTGTGGCGGGCGCCTGTGGTTCCAGCTACTTGGGAGGCTGAAGCAGGAGACTCGCTTGAGCCCAGGAGTTGGAGGTTGCTGTGAGCTGTGATGCCACAGCACTCTACCCAGGGTGACAGCTTGAGGCTCTGTCTCAAAAAAAAAAAAAAAAAAAGAATAGGCTTTTGCACGTCATATATGTTGTAATATTTTTCTCATCTTACTTTTTATTGATGTTATGTTTTGCTGTGCACAATTTAAATTTTCTTACAGTTTTTTTTTCCCCTTTTCAAGAGGCTTTTGGATTTGGGGTTAAATTAGAAAGCTATCCACACTTTCAAGATGTTAAAAAATGTGCTCATTTTTATAGTAGTTTTAAGATTTTATTTTTTAAAGTTAAAATTTTTGGTACATTGATTTTGATTTAAGGAGTGAGATGGGACGATAGGTTTGTTTTTCCAAATGGCTACCTGCATGTTCTGGCTTCATTCTCTCTTTTATAACTGATTTAAAATGTTCAATTGCCTTTATTTATTTATTTATTTATTATTTATTTATTTATTTATTTATTTATTTATTTTGAGACACAGTCTCACTTTTGTCACCCTGGGTAGAGTGCCCTGGTGTCATAACTCACAGCAACCTCAAACTCTTGAGCTCTAGCTATCCTTTTACCCTAGTCTTCCAAGAAGCTGAGACTCAGGCACCCTCCACAACAGTGTAGGGGACCAGTTTCCACACAACCTGTGGATGTCCCTAATGCTTGGCAGAGACCACAAATAAATGCTTCAAGAGGAGGGCTTTGTCTGTCTCTACTCCTCAGCGATTACTCACAATTTCACCCACACAACAGCAGGCTGTTTTTTTAGAGACAGGGTCTCGCTCTTGCTCAGGCTGGTCTTTAACTAGTGAGCTCAAGCAATCCACCTGCCTGGGCCTCCCAGAGGCTAGGATTACAGGTGTGAGCCCCCCTCCCCCGCAGTCTTTAAATAGCTTTTTGAAAGAAGTCTATTGGGCCATTTCTTATAACCAAACTGGTTTGTTTCCCCTAGAATTTGCAATGTAGTTTGTGCTTTGAGATTTTTAAATGAAAAGATTCTATTTCATTAGCATAGAAGAGTGGAACAAGATCCCCAAAGTATCCTTGTTCAATTTTAATTTTTGTGAACAAATAAAATGAGTTAAAGTAGTAACTAGTGGACAATTTCAAATTTCTTAACTTTTAATAAGGTCAAAATGCACTATAATGCCAACGAAAATTCTTTTGACAGCATCTCCTTTAAAAATAGCCCCCTCCCCCTCCAAACACAGCCCTTTCTTTTAAAAGCACAGGCTTTGGCTTCTATTAGGGGCAGTTGAGAAGTGTTTGTTATTGTGATTTGCTTTGTTTTTGGAGAGAATATGTGTTAGAATATGCAGTATATTTGTTCTCGAACTGAGTTATGGTGTCCTAAAATTAAGTTATATTTTCTTGTACACCTTTTCATTTTTATCATTTCAAATTTAGTTTGTCTCCACTTTTTAAACAAAAAGCTAAAAGAAATATTTAACTGGCTGTTATAAGAGTATATTACATTTAAAACAAAGTATAAATCAGTGCTTTTCCAAATTAAAAAAAAAATCTACTTCAAGGCATTTGTTATCCCTGATTTTACTTGGCATACATGAATTTTCTTAAAGAGAAGTTCATGTTAACGCAATGCTTGTCTAGTTGGAACTTTTTCCAGATGTTTTACATGTATTGTAATGAAATCAATAATAATAATGGGTAATGATCAGAGTGATGGCAGTTCTTGGTTGGATTTACTCTGCAGAGTACCTGAAGTTAGAAAAAAAAATGAAGATACATTCCGTGGACCAAGGAAGAGAGCACCTGTTGGTTTTATCTTCCGATGGAAAACCATTTGAGTACAACTATAGCATAGAACATCCAAGGTAAGGAACTTTTGTCTTTTATTAAATGATTTTAATTTTACTCAAAGGACACTAATTTTGTAGGAAAATGTTACCATATATGCTTCCTGTTCCCTGCTTTATGTATAATAGCATCTTATGTAAATGATGAATCCTAAAGTGTCCAGTGAAGTCCATTAGTATACTTCAAACCTGTATGTCTCCTAAGGCAGGTATCATGTTGTTTTGGCATTTAAAGGAAATGAGTGAGTAGTCTTCCAAGACGTAATTGGACTAGTCATTGACCAATTTGATCCTCACAATAATGCTATCAATGTAAGTCTCCAACCTAGAAAAATACATTATCATGGAATGATTTGTGAGACTTTTTCCTGGTATATCATGTGAATTATAACTCAAGTTTATTAGTTTATTAGGAAGTATTTTAGAATCATCCTTTTACACATATATAATGCATATTATTTTCTCTTTAAGCCACTAATTAAAACATTTAAGGGTTTTGGTTTTTTTTTGAGACAGAGTCTCACTTTGTCACACTAGGTAGAGTGCCATGGCATCACAGCTCTCAGCAATCTCAAACTCTTAGGCTTAAGCGATTCTCTTGCCTCAGCCTCCCAAGTAGCTGGGACTATAGGCACCCACCACAACGCCTGGCTATTTTTTGTTGCAGTTGTCATTGTTGTTTAGCTGGCCCAGGCTGGGTTCGAACCTGTCACCCTCGGTGTATGTGGCTGGCACCGTAACTGTGCTACAGGTGCCGAGTCCATTTAAGTAATTTTAAATATATATGCTGAATGTGAAGCAATAAATTTAAATTTTTTTCTTGAGCTTCAATTCCTAATTAAATACAGTTAATAGTTCTGACATTCATGTGGTAACTTCCATTATGGTGATTAGCATAAAATATATTTTCTTTCATCAGGTTTCAAAGAATTTTGCAAGAAAAAAGTATAATTCAGATCACATGTGGAGATTATCATTCTCTTGCACTCTCAAAAGGTACTGTTTTAACATCAATTTTTTATAAGTAATAAATGTGTGTCTGTGTAGAGCCAGGAGAATGTATATGCCACACTTTGCAACATGATAGAAAAATGGTTTTAAATGTGGTATGGTTCAGAGTCTTCCCTTTCCCCTTTCTTTTGACAGAGTTTTACTCTGTCGCCCTGGGTAGAGTGCCCTAGGGTCATAGCTCACGGCAGCCTCAAACTCTTGGGCTGAAGTGATCTTGCCTCAGCCTTTGGAGTAGCTGGGACTACAAGTGCCCACCAGGAGGCCCGGCTAGTTTCTTTCTTAGAGATGGGGTCTTGCTCTTGCTCAGGCTCAAGCACACCTGCCTTGTCCTCCCAGAGTGCTAATATTACAGGCGTGAGCCACTGTGCCTGGCCTCGGAGGACTATTCTTAAAGGAGATAGAAAAAGAGAATTCTTGAATCTATAACATTTTCAGATTTCCATAATTACTATTCCTACATTTTGTATCATGTTTTTCTTTTTCTTTCTTTTTTTGAGACAGAGTCTCACTTTGTCACACTAGGTAGAGTGCCATGGCATCACAGCTCACAGCAACTTCAAACTCTTGGGCTGAAGCGATTCTCTTGCCTCAGCCTCCCAAGTAGCTGGGACTATTGGCGACTGCCACAATGCCCGGCTATTTTACTGCTGCAGTTGTTTAGCTGGCCCGGGCAGGGTTCGAACCCGCCACCCTCGGTGTATGTGGCTGGCACCATAACCACTGTGCTATAGGCGCTGAGCCCATGTTTTTATTTTTCAAGTATGAAATAGTGAAAACTTTCTGGATAATCAAAACTGTTCTCTCTGGAGTCTGGGCCAGGCCTGGCTACCCCTTTCTGGAACCTTTCTTTCCTTTTCCTAGCACTCCTTCAGCTCCAGTGGTAGGCGCTGAGGATTTCTGTCCAGTTGTAGGCCTGGCCTCTGGGGTGTCTCAACATTACCTTTTGAATTCGAGTAGTTTGCTCAGCCCTTCAGTATTGCCTGTTTCCTATTAGCTACTGTACTGGAGGGAGGGAAGCAGTGAATATGGGTTATTTCCTAAAATAATAATTAAGACAGCAGGAGAAAGAGGGGAATTTGGGGTCAAAGGAATTTTTGTTACTATAGAAGACATATGTAAACATGTTCATAAACTAAATGGAAGATTGAATTTGAAAGAAGTTAATAGTAAGTGTTTTACCTGTATTGAAGGCTTTTTGAGGTTTGAGAATATGAACTTTTGCTGGAAAAAAGTAGTCCTTTGACTTCATCCATTCTTAGGCAAATATTTCACATTGATTATCTACCATGTTTGGGTTATGAAGTGAAACCCACCCTAGCCCAGGGTCTAGGGGCGTATATATGCAGGGGATGGGGATGTTTGGTGTTTATTATTGGTAAATCACAAGACAGAAAGAATAAACATTGGAAAAGCGAGAAAGAAATTGGTCGTGCTCATCATTATATTTCTGGTGACTGGTAGGCACCTGGAAGGCTATTTGAAGGAGAGGCGCTGCCTCCCGTCAGATCCTGCGCTGTATCTCGCAAAGCGGTGCTCAGTGTGCATTCATCCTCTGATGGGCTTTTCAGACTCCTTTAGAGGAGTCCTTGAAAAATAGGCTTTATGTATTTAATTATTGGAAGAAGAAACTGACGTTTTAAAGATTCTGTAATTTTACAAGTTGTTTATTTGGAATTTTTAGGCACATAAGAGGGAGGGAGTGAAAAGAGTAATTCCAGGTTTTATTTTCCCAGAGGGAGAACGTTTCTGTTTTTCATGGGCCAGTCCTCTTGGATTTTAAAGTAAATACTTATTTATTTTTTTTTTTTTGAGACGGAGACTCAAGCTATCCCCCTGGGTAGAGTGCCATGGCATCACAGCTTATAGCAACCTCCAACTCCTGGGCTCAAGCGAGTCTCCTGCCTCCGCCTCCCAAGTAGCTGGGACCACAGGCGCCCGCCACAATGCCCGGCCATTTTTTTT
>CAUYQV010050033.1:0-35710 GCA_963574575.1 Galagoides demidoff | reverse complement strand
TTATAATTTCCTAGTTTTAGTTTGGGGTAGCAAGGACAAACAGCCAGTCTGCTTTATGTTTTTACTCTAAACAAGATCAATTGTATATGTGTTCCTCAGCCTTCACACTAAATTGTAATCTTAATGGCAACTTCCTAATGTCACTTCACTTCTTTGTGTGTATGTTAAATTCTTCCTGAATGTTTAAAAGTATATAAGATAATCAGTAAAGTTTAGCCGGGCCACCGACCAGAGCGAGTCTCGGCCTCCCTTTATCATCTCGTCTGCAGTTCCTTCTCCCTGCATCTCCGATCAGAAGCTCCGAAGAACATACACCATTACACCCATGAGGGAGGTAAATGGGATTTTTGAATTTCACTTGAAGCCCAGCTCTTGTGAGCAACACAATCCTCCTGGGAAAGTTGAAGGCCAGAGGGAGGAGAAAGGGAGAGATTGGCCCTGAGCCCACTGTCTCCTCCTCCCATTCCACTGATGAGGAAGCTGAGGCCCAAAGAGACTATGAGACTTGTCCAAGATCACATTGGTTCTAAAGAGCTGGAATAGGATTCAAACACACATCTGTCCCACTTCCCACCAAGCTAGTGTCCCTCCATTTCTCAGCAAAGGACGTGCCTCTTTCCTGGCCCGTTCACTCATCCAGCCATCCATCCGTCTGTCCACTCACTCTTCCTTGGTCACCCCTTCGTTCTATCAGTCAGGCAGTATTGTACTAACTCCCTCCATTATTATTTGTTTGACTGATCTGCACCCTACCCTGCTCCAATAGGAATTAGAGGCACCCTGCAGTATCTGAAATATCGGTGGGATGAGGGATGAGGTCTGAAATAGGGGAGGGCCAACAACTGCAGTTTCCAGGCTAAATATCCATCAGCCATCTTAGTCCTTAGACAAGGAAAATAGCACAGAGGCCAGAGCATGGCTGGCCCCCAGGACCCCCTGGCCTGTATCTTTCCTGAAGGGCAGTGGCAAATGGGACTGCAGGCTTCTAAGTGGAAAGAGGTAAGAGCAAAGGACTCGCTGTGCACAAAGCACCCTGCTGGTGTCTTTGGAGGGTGGAGATGAGAGTTTGAGCTAGTTCTCAGGGGGTTATCAACATCGCTTCAAAACCTGCCAAGCACATTGGCGTGCACCTCTGTATTTGAGTCTCTTGAGAACCCTGTGAGGAAACAGAAGGTCAGAGAGGTGGCTGACCAGCCCAAGGTCACACAGCTGATAGATAAAGGCCTTCTGCTTCCAGGCTATTTCCTATATGGCATAGGGGTTAAGCCTGTAGCCCCTGGGGCCAAACTGCCTGGATTCACATCCTGAATCCACTACTTGAAAGCTGTGTGACTTGGGGCAAGTTACTCAACCTCTCTTAAGTTTCAGTTTTCTGGTATACAAAGTGGAAGCAATACAGTATGTATTCATAAGCGGGCACTGTACTTAAAATTCCTTGGCTCATAGGAGGTCTGGAATAAATGTCAGCTGCCATGATTTTATCATACAGCTGGCTGTCCCCTGCTCATCACCCCATCCAAGTTCCCAATATCTGCTCTGACGGACACGGAAGGGCGGTATAAATAGGCATATGTGTATGTGTACAAATATAGTCAGAGATACAGAACATGGCAAAAAAAAATACACATTTTAAGAAAGGAAGAAAACTGTATTAAAATTATAATACTTCCTATATAACGATAATGTTTGTTACCTGGTATAGTGTATCTCTTGTAATTGCAGTAGTCAAATGTGACTTGAGTATTACAGTGTTAATATAGATTTTTCCTGGGTGGCGCCTGTGGCTCAGTGGGTAGGGCGCTGGCCCTATATATCAAGGATAGTAGGTTTGAACATGGCCCTGGCCAAACTGCAACAACAACAAAATACCTGGGCATTGTGGCGGGCACCTGTAGTCCCAGCTACTTGGGAGGCTGAGGCAAGAGAATCACCTAAGCCCAAGAGCTGGAGGTTGCTGTGAGCTATAACCCTACGGCACTCTACTGAGGGCAACAAACTGAGACTCTGTCTCTAAAAAAAAAAAAAAACCTTTTTTCCTTTCTTAAAATGTACACACATTCTTTTGGCACCCTCTGTATCTATGCTTTGGCCTCCTCTAGCCGGGCAATAGTGATTTTCTTATCCATACTTCACCTTCCCTCTCCGTAAAGATGGATAACATGGAATGTGCTCTTTGGAGGATTTTATCTCCCATTAAGTTCATCCCAAGCATCAACCCTTTCTCCTGACCTGTGGATGTACTGACTCACTCCCCCAAGCGGTAGAGACTCCCAAGTCCCTGTGTCCATGTGCTGATCAAAAGGACCCCAGTGGGACTTGCACATGGTAGAGTGGATCACACATGAAGTTGGATATTGGTCTTCCCACATTCCTTCTTTCTCCTCCCCTCCCCTCCCACCAGCGGCCTCCCCGCATTGCCAGCCAGGGCCTTGTTCAGAGCCTACCCCTCCCTCCTACACAGAAAGGTATGAAACCCATCAGGGCTTGTTTTTAGCTGGGAACAAACTGTTCACACGTTGATTAACCAAAAAAAGAGGAAGAGGGTGTGCGGGGTGAAGATGCTAGCATATCAAAACCATTTAGCTCAGTTATACACAGAGACTGACAGTTAACAAGTGGGTGGGGGGAGGAGGGAGAAAGGAAGAGAGAGAGAGAGAGAGAGAGAGAGAGAGAGAAGAGGGATAGGGAGGGAGAGAATAGGAAGGATTGTCCTTAGAAAAAAAAAAGAAATGCACCAGGTTTGGATGGAGGTGGCCCCTTCTGTCTTTGTGCTGGCTTTTCTGTGCTAAGATGTGTCTGTGTAATTTAAAATGTATTGCTGAATGTTAAATGCTTTTAAGTCAATAATGTAAAATTGAAGGGTGTGTGTTTGCATGTGTGAGCTTCAGAACAAATAGAAAATGAGGTTCTGGGAGAAGTCTAACCCCTCTCTCCATATATCACTGGGCTTTGCCATGTGCTCAGATCTTTAGCCAGAGGGAGTTATTGGAGTTTGCCTGACTAATCGCCCTTCAGAGGAAAGAAATTCCAATTCCTCTCTTAAAGAAGCAAAGTGGGTCCCGGTGGACAGGCCAGTGTCTGTCCAGCCAGCGCTGGGAACTTGGGGGAGAATATGGCAATAGAAGGGTCCCCTTTCTAGGCTCCTACCCCAGAAAGTTTAGAGCTCAAGGGCCACACCTGGGTCAGGCATGAAGCCTTTGTAACCAAAGCCTTTGTGGCACACAGGTAGGTACCTGGGGACCCCCAGGTGGCTTCCTTCAGGCCCTATAGCAATGATTAGTGTTGGATCCTAAGTGGGCAATGTAATCATGGTGGAAATTGTAGGAGTCAGGATTTGGGAGCTGGAAGGAATCTTAGAGATCATCTAGTCAGGCCCTTTTCTTCCATGGATGAGGAAAGTGAAGCTCTGAGAGGTTCATGGTCAGAGCTGATGTCTCAGAGGGTGCTGTATTCATCACACCACCTTCCTTCCATTCCCTACCCCCTCTCCCTACCTTCCCTGGGCAGGTTAGCAGAAAATAGAGTTGGAGTAGAGACTTGCTCAGGGTCATGGGCAGGGCATGCACAGTTGGGCCCAGGCAGAGTGATGGGCACATGTGTCCCCAGGTGAAACCTTGAGGTCCCAACACCCCAGGTAACAGGGCCTGTGGTGCTATGCAAGGGCTACTGGCAGAGGGGATGGGGTTTTGAGATGGGCACCTACAAATATTCTGGAAGAAAACCAAAGCTATGCTTTCACCCCTGGAGCTGCTATGAGCTCTGAGCGAGACAGTCAGAAAGCACTCTTACCTCTGGGTGACTCTGGGCGCAGCTTAACCTCTCTGAGCCTGTCCTTATTCTGCAGGCTGGTTCCAAGGCTAGTAGGCTCCAGGTTGAAAATAGTCTTTAAAGTTGTACAGTTCTGTCATTTGTGAAGAGAGATAACTATTTCTGGTGGTGGTACGATCATGCCCCATGGGCCATGAGGGTAGGCACTTGGTACCCACAGAATTTTAAGTGTATTTTTTGGAAAGCAGGACCTGAAAAGAGCTTGGGCCCCCAAAGACGTGCTAGGATCTCCTTCATAGGAGGGAGTTTTCTGCTGGTAGACTCTATCTGCACCTGCAGCTGCCCAACTGAACCCAAAGGCAATAGATTGTTGGGGCAGAGCTGTAGAGAAGAGAAGCTGAGGCCCAAAATTGAGGTCCCAGGCTCCCTTCCACTGCTGGAGCCCCAGCTCCTGGCCATAGACTTCTAAGGACCAAGATGGCTGGGCCCCTCCCTAACAGTTGTCTGTAGTAGGAGTGTACTGGGCCCTGGTGGGTCACCTCAGCTTAGAGGTCAATAACCTGAGGAAGTCCTGGGTGCTGATCTGCTCCTGTGCACTGGCAGAGGTGAGTGTCAGCCATGAGTATCTTAGACAGCCAAGCATGGTGATGATTAGGGCTGATGCTTCCTGTTGCACCAAGTGGTAACTGGGTCTCATAAAGTGCAGTAAGGGGGTCTGGTCATCCCAGTGGCAGAGCCTAAAGCAGAAGCTGCCTCTCACTGCCGTCTACAGACGCCATTGTTCCACCAGTCTCCCCACTGGGTCCCTGCCCCACTCTACAGAGTCTCCGTCATGTACCCCCATTGCCTGAGCACAGTTCCCTTCCCACTGGCTGTGGCTAATTCAGTCATGCTCAGGTGTCAATGACTGACACCTCCAGGAGTTCTTTCCTGGGGGTACTCAGATGAGAAGGGATCCGGAGTTTTAAGGAAGAAGCAAGCATGTGCCTGGGGCTGGGAGGAAGAAGCAGAGTGGTCACCAGGACCCCCAGGGCCTCTGCAGAGGCATGAGTCACCCAGAACAATGGGCAAAACTCATCTGTGTGATACCACACCCCCTACAAGCCTGGTGCCGATGACAGCTACGATCCCTCGCGTTCACTTAGCTCAGACTTCACGCCTGGCCTCAAGGATGGATAGTGACTCAGGCCCTGAGTGGGGAAGTGGATTATGACACATTGAATGTGTTTTCTATTTGTTAAGAGTCTGTGAGTGTGAGGGCTTGCCTGCTGTGGGTAGGTTCTTATTAACTCCATCTCTGCAGGGGCCACAGGCTTGGGAGGATGTGGAACCATGCAGAATGTGGACAGTGAGATAATGGCCAGGAACAGGATGTGGGAGAAGATTCTTGGGAGGAGAGGCCAGAGGCCCGGAGGCAAAGGAGGAGAGGCGAGGAGAGGCCAGAGGCCCGGAGGCAAACCAAGGACGTTAGTTGAAGAAGTGCAAGGAAGAGGGGAAAGGCAAGGGCTGTTTGGATTTGGGGGACACTCTGCATTGAAATCCTCCATTCTTCTGCAGTAATTTGTTTCAACAGTCATTTATTGAGCACCTACTATGTACCCAGCAGTGTACGGAGCACTGAGAGGGTAATATTAGCATTCTGTCTGAAAAGGGAGAGAATCCAAGCTTAGTAGAGGAGTCTCTCTGGCTTCGGGGGAAACAATCAAGATTCTGGACAATTAACAGAACAGATAAAGGCAGCTTAATACATGGCAGGTGCCCTGCATTCCCACACACAGCACCCAGGGACCACCGGAGAAAGAAGGCTGGATGGCCTGAACCTCGGATCTGACCACAGCTGTCCTCATGGCTGGACAGGCCCTGTAAGCTGAGTCACCAGGGGGTCACCAAGCAGCCCTGAGAGGAACCAGGCAGGGCTCCCTGCAGGCCCCTAGTGAGCGCGGGCCTACCAGCTCCCCTCCTCCTAGACTGCTGCTGGTGGGAGGGATTCTCAGGAACAGCAGCAGCAACACGGGTTGAAGAATGGTGTCTGGGAAGATAACAACTCAGAGAATCTGGGGCGTCAAACTGCTTCAAATGCCAATGAGAGGGGCAGAGCAGGCAGAGATAGGGTTGGCTGTGCCCATGAACTTTCAAGGATGGTCTGCTGATCCCCTGTCATCTACAACCCAGGGGAGTGGGAGGGTTTTGTTGCCTGGGCTGGGCCTTCCATTCCCTCATGAGGATCCTGGTCCCAGGAAAAGGGCTGCAGGGAGGAGTAGCCTCCTTCTCCACCAACTCAATCCAGTGGGGACAGCCACCCTCCCCACTTCCTTCCTGCATACACCGGTGGCCCCAGCTTAAGGGCAGTAGGAAGAGCACAAAACCAGGAGGCAGACAGAGGGTGTGCTTCTGGCTGCTCCACCAAGGACAAGCTGTGTGACCTTGGGCAGGCCCCTGAGCTTCTCTGTGCCTTGTATCTGCAGTGTGGGACAACGCGTGTCCACCTTAGCTGCCTCAAAGGGCTGCGGAGAGAAAGAAGCATGTTGGAAATCATCCTGAAGAGAATGAAGGCCCTAAATGAATGTATAGTCTCCAGAATCTTCTTCAATATGCTTCTATTAAAGGCCAGTGGTACCCCAAGTTATATGCATAGTCTTCTTATTTTTTATTTTTTTCTTTTTAAACTGAGATCAACCTAACCAGGCTAGGGACTGGGTCTGCTGATGACTTCCAAACTCCCCGTGGAAGCTGAGTAATCCTTTCAGCTCTTGGCCACCAGGCAGTAGAGGACACAGGCCTCTTCCTTGCCTCAGGCCCCAGGGAAGCAGCACAGCCACTATCCTGCTCCTTCCCTCCTTCCGGGGGCTTCTGTTTCTAGCATGTAACCTCGCAACACCACCAGGAGAGAGAGTATCATCACCTTGGTTTTACTGATGGGGAAACTGAGACTCGTGGAGACCAAGAAGTTGCAGTCAGGGAGTAGATCTAGGAGATTAAGCAGTTCTAGGCAGACCCATACAAATAAACTCAATAAGCAGGGCTGTCTGTTTCTATGTTTTACCTTTTCTGTTTCCTAAGGCCTTGCTGCCTGGAGCGTGCTGCATGGAGCATACCACCTGGGAGCTGGTTGGAAATGCAGAGGCACAAGCCCTGCCCAGACCCGAGCAATCAGAATCTGCTTTACAATTTGATCCACTCGGACATTTGAAAAGTCTGATCTAAATCAGCGTCCTCAAACTACGGCCCTCGGGCCACATGTGGTCCACCTAGGACATTTATCCGGCCTGCTGGGTGTTTTTGCCGCCGCTGCCTGTCCTGCTTAGCAGCCGACTCATCCCAGGGCCCGCAGTCCAGGGCCCTCCAACAGTCTGAGGGACGGTGAACTGGCCCCTGTTTAAAAAGTTTGAGGCTCTCTGATCTTTTTTTTTTTTTTTTTTTTGAGACAGTGCCTCAAGCTATCCCCCTGGATAGAGTGCCATGGCATCACAGCTCATAGCAACCTCCAACTCCTGGGCTCAAGCGAGTCTCCTGCCTTCGCCTCCCAAGTAGCTGGGACCACAGGCGCCCGCCGCAACGCCTGGCCATTTTTTGGTTGCAGCCATCATTGTTGTTTGGCGGGCCCGGGCTGGGGATACGAACCCGCCACCTTAGGTGTACGTGGCTGGCGCCTTAGCCGATTGAGCCACAGGCTCCGAGCCAGAGGCTCTCTGATCTAAATGATAATAGCACATAGCAAGAAAGATCGAGTTAGCTGTGAAGAAAGACTTCCTGCCAGCAGGCTATGAAATATGCCCACAGAAACTCCTTCTCTGGGGGGGCAGGGATGAGGTCAGGGCAGAGATCCTTAGCTTCTGGGGTGCTCAGATGAGACACGAGAGGGATGAAGATGATCACTACTCGAGGCTCCCCCCAGCTGTGGAAGTCATGTCCCCGGAGACTCAGGAACCTCCCAAGGAGGTCTCTAAGTTGGTCCCACACCTTCCTGGAGCTTCCCTGACTGCTAGAGACCTGGATTCAAAGGTAGACACCTCTGTCGAGTAGAGACCAGGAGGCTTAATTCACATTCTCCTGGAGGATAGGTATTTGCATCAGAAATTACCCTGGAACTTAATTCTGCATAATGTTGCTCAGGCAAACGACACCCCTGAAACTCTTTGCCAAGGCCAATAATAACATAACTGCAGAGAGAAATAATGAATAGGAGCAGGGGGAAAGGGAAAATCCAGGAGGCAGGAGGCGGGAGGTGGGGCGGGAAAGAGACAGGCTTCCAGCCAGAGGGGTTCTTGTCTTTTCATAAAGTCACTAGCAAGGTGTCAGCACCTAGTAGGCACTCCATAAATAGTTTCCAAAAGCCATAGCCTAGTTTTTCTTAAAAAAAGAAAAAGAAAGAGAAAGAAAGCTAAAGAGAGCTGCTTCAGTTCATTAACTAAGCAATTCATTAATCCAACCATTCGTTTGTTCACCAGATTCTACTGAGTCCCCAGTGTTAGGCAGACACTGCCCTAGGCAATGAGCTCTCTATCCTCACTGCCAGTTCAAATCCTGGGCTCTGAGTCTGTTATATACAAACCCAGCAAAAAGAAGCCTCCACCAAGGTCTCTGCCCCAGGAAGCTTAAAGCCCAAAGGCAGAACGCAGGCAAAGCAGGCCAGGGACTGCAGGCCCTGCCAGGTGTGGAGGGACTAGTGGGTCTTCAAGCTGCCTGTGGAGGCCTTTGACATCAATTGCACTGGATGCTGCGGGGACTAGATTTCTGTGAGGACTGTACGCCTTTTTGGTTTCAGAGCTAAAAGGAGTGTTAGGATCACCTCGTTGTCTCCATTCATTTGATCAGATGAGGAAGTGAGGTTCAAAGAGGCAGTGAGATGGGTCCAAGGCCCCCAGACAGTTCAGGGCAGAGCCTGAGTAACAGCCCGGGGGCCCCTTGACCATGCCGCACACCTCCCTGGGAGCCTGGGGGACCTGCGTTCCAGTCCCTGGACCAGATAGGTCACATCCATTCTGTTTTTTGTCAACTGGAAACAGAAAGGGGACCTTCTAGTAGTTTTCGCTCTGAGTCCACAGAGGGGTTAGGGTGTGGGAGAAAGGGGGGCTGGCTAGAAAGGGGGGCTTTGCCCCCTCCCCTGCTTCTGTCAGAGCAGTGTCCTGTCCACTATGTTCCCAAGAGACAATGGTTTGGAGCAAGGGTTCCATAGCCGAAAATGCAAACTGATCAACTAACGAAAAATCGCCCCAGTGTTCCCATGACATACATATTGTGCACTTGATGGTTACAGTGCCCATAGATGGCAGTCTCTCTGTCCTCCAGGCATGTATACTGCATCTTAAGAGAGAGGAAACACACTTGTGGACAGCCTTGGAAGTCCCCAGGAAGCATCATTTAGGTCCATAATGATGCGTCTCAGGAGTAAGTGCAAAGTGACTCAGTACCCAGGATGACATGTTAGGAGGGGAGGCAGATAGACAGCTCCTTGCACACAGGGGTCCCAGAGAGGTGGGACCTCTCGGAAAACCCAAGGGTAGGGAGAGGTGAGTCTGGATGACAGGCCCTGGGGCGTCCCACCTCCTGCCTCTGGGGATCCACCCAGGCTGTAAGTGCCACCTACGCCCATCACCACCAGCCTCCCACCAGCCTCCCCACCACTGACTCAACCCAATTATGAGTGTTTACATTATGGTTACGTATAACTCTGCCATTGACATTCAGTTGCAGGCTTCTCTGTGTGCTCATAAAATATTAACATTGGAGGGCCGCTTGTTGCAGAAATGTTTATAATTTCTCTTCCCCATTATGGGCTTATTAATGATAATAATGCCGTTTCCCTGCTTAGGAGCTGGGGCTACGGAAAGGCAATCACTCACTATAGCTGAAATATGACAGTGGGAAGTCGGATTCGTTCCCTGCTCAGCATTTAATCTTAATAACATTTTATCTCGGACGACAAGTGTGCGTAATGTTGTTTAAAAGCCATGACTCCATCCACGCTACATGTTCGGGAAAGGGAACAGTCGAGGGAGGGGGAGGTTTCCTCTCCTCCCTTCTCCTCCACCTCCTTTCCCCGGAAGGGCTTTGCTCCCCATTTCATTTGCCAGCAGCTCTGGCTCTCGGAGAATCGAGGGGGTCCCCACCCAAAGGTGGGTGAGGCTGCTGTGGACCTCTGGGGGGGGGCACCACCCTCTCCCCAGCCCCCATTCAGCATCAGCGTTTCCACTCTGAAAGGTGTTTTTTGTTGTTTGTTTGTTTTTTTATTTTTAACCTGTGAGAATGAAAAGTACTTATGAGTACATCAGCCTTTGAAAACACAACTACCTCAAATGGGTATATTAAAAATAAATAAGCCCATTTCCATTTCGACTAGAAAGCTGGGCCTAAAGGGGTGTGAAGTCATTCAGCCTTGGTGCAGAGGGACCCCAGGTGTCCCTTTCCTAAGGCTAGGTGCCTAACGATACAGTCCCTGGGCACATCTCTGTCCCTCCCCTCCCATGCCTCAGCCTGGGTCTCTCTTGGCCTTCCCCACCCCCGCCCACCCCCCTCCTCGTGGGGTGCCGCCTGCCACTTTCTTAGCCTCCTCTCCACTTTGCTAACTCAGCCCCTTTTGTCTAATTCTTGCTTACTGTGACTGAGAGCAGAGGCGACACCCCCCCTTTTGCCTGTCACATCCTCTGCCCTCACAGTCTCACTTGGTGTAGTTCTAAGTGGGTTTTGTCTGAGAAACAGCAGGGTGAAGGCCTTTCTATTGCCTGTCCCTCCCTCCCACCTTTCCCCAAAACACATCCAGGTCAGGGCTCTGTCCATCACAGGTGCTGGGTAACTAGATGTTGGCTGGAATTTTTCACTACAACAACTACCACTTAGCTTGAATAACAGGCTGAGGAAGGGGAAGTCTGCTTCTATAAATGCGTGCAGACTCGCAGATCAACCTCTATGATCCTATAATCAGAGCAATAATCGTCACGATAATCATAAAAGTCAGGGGCGGATCACCAGAAGGGGCCCTCAAGATCGCCTCAATCCACTCCTCTGAGTCCCTGACCAAGGGTCACCCAGCTCTGGATGCACACCTTCAGTTTTGTGAAGCTCATGACCTACACAGGGGTCCTGCTGGATAGGGAGGTCCCCCTGGAATGTCTCTCCTGCTTGGAAGCAAAATCTGTTCCTCCACAGCTCCCAAGTTCTGCCGTCTGGAGCCCCTGGAGCTGGTCTACTTTCTTTGCACGTGGTGACCATCTTTCATATTTTCTCTAGACTAAGAACTCTCATTTCCCTGAGTATTCCTCACCGGACAAGATTTCCAGACCCTTCCCCATCCTGAGGGCCAGCCTCCGACACGTTCAGATTCTCAGAGTCCCTCCAAAACTGTGACTCTCAGTCCTGGAGCTGGGGTTCTGAGACCAGGAAGCATCACATCCTCTCTGCATTGGAATCGAACTTTTCTAATTCAGCCCGAGAACGATCTTCAGCACCTTGCTGCAGCTATGGTAGCAGCCCAGATGCCCTAAGAACCCTCTTGTTACCAACTTAAACCTTTGCTATCTGAAACTACATTGAGTCAAGTTTTCCCTGGCCTGTACTTACGGAATTGATTTTTTTGAAACCTCAGTGCAAGACTCTCCATTTGTTCCTGTTAAGCTTCATCTCCTCACTTTCAGCCCATCATTCGAGGCTGAAAGGTTATTTCGGATCCTAATTCTGGAGTCCCACAATTGACTCTGTCTCTTGTATTCTCTGTCATTCCCTTATTTGAAAAACATGCCTCCTGGGTGTTAGTCCAAAGCTTGATAAATGACTGAGTGGGCAGGGCAAGGATCAAGCCCTGTGGCAGATCATTTGAAGTCTCCCTCCAGGTCCACGGCAACCTCTCAAACAACATCTTTTGGGTATGATTGCTCCATGGGTGACAGACCAACCTTCTCTGGGAAAACCCTCATGTCAGCATGGGCTTCAGAGCCCTTTCTCTTTTCTCTCTTTTTCTTTTCCTTCCTTTTTTTTAGAAAAATGAGTCTTTGGAGTCTCACTTTCTTCACCTGTAACGGAAGAGGGTTCAACTGTCCTGCCCTAAGTTTCTTGTAGCTTAACATTTGAATGGATCCATGACTAATCTCCAGTCTCAGCCTAGCCTACAAGGACACAGTAAGAGACTTTGTCAAAAGCCTTGTTCAAATCAAGTGATCTTGCACAATCATCCTCTCTGCTTCTCCTGGTGCAGTGTCCTCATGTAAATAGGAAATGCGACTTTTGACATGACTTGTTTTGAGTGAATACAAGTCAATTCTTTTCCCAATGCAGTGTGGCTTAATGTCATTTTCAGGTTCTATCTTTTTCTCCTTTTTTTGTTTTTTGAGACAGAGTCTTACTTTGTCACCCTCGGTAGAGTGCCACAGTGTCATAGCTCACAGCAGCCTCAAACTCCTGGGCTCAAGCGATTCTCTTGCCTCACCCTCCCAAGTAGCTGGGACTACAGGTGCCCACCACAATGCTCAACTATTTTTAGAGACAGAGTCTTGCTCTTGCTCAGGCTGGTCTCGAATTCATGAGCTCAAGCAATCCACCCGCCTCAGCCTCCTAAAGTGCTGGGATTACCGGCATGAGCCGCTGCACCAGCTCTTTTTCCACTTTTTTGACAACTGGGATGTGTGTCTATCTACAGTGTCCTGGCACCTGTTCTATTCAGGTCTCAAAATAAAAGGAAACTAGCATGTATAGGGTTCCTAAAACGTGCTATGTACCCCTAGGCCACCTACTTTCACACAAATATTGGGCTTTGGAGATCCACTCTAAGAAAAGCCAAGTTCCCTGCCCTGTGTAGCTAAGGAAACACACATGTAAACAACTAATCACACTAGTGGTTTGAACCAAGTTAGTTAAGAACCCAGGAGAGGGAGCCATCCATTCCGGTTGGGAGACTGAAGAGAGCATCAAGGAACAGATGGCTCTCGAACTCTCTGCTCTGTGGTGCAGGCGTGAAGGTAGGATTTACTTCCAGGGACTCTCGAGTAACATGAATCAAGGCCGGAGTGTGTAATCAAAGATGGGGCCAGAAGAGCAGCCAGGCCGCGATGGCCTTGAATATCTGCTAAGGGCTTGAACCTCAGCGTCCGTGACTGAAAGACCAGGGAACATACAGAGCACAGGCTGGGCTTTAGATAGACTCCTAGCGGCTGTGTAGTGGATGGATTAAAGGGAAGATACCTTAGGGTTCAAGGGAAATAGTACAAGGTTGTAAACAAGAGCAGAGACAGTAGGAATGAAAGGAGAGAATGAGAATCCACAGCTACTGGGATGGTAGAATCAAGAGGACTTGGTTACCCACCAGGTTTAAGGATGAGAGAAGACAGCACAGATAATGTTTTCCAAAATCTCTAGTCGAAATAACTGGCCAGACGATGATTCTGCTAACCAGTCTACAAGAACAGACTTGAAAGTTGGAAAGTGGCCCTGCCTTTCCAGACCCACTAAGCATGCTGGGAACGGCAGACTTGTGTGTTGGGATCATCAGTGCTCATGGAGGAAGGGCCACACTCACCCAGGGGACACGTGTAGAACACAGCAGGGGGACTAAGGCCGGAGGCTGGGGAGAGACCCATGGGCAGGGACTGGACACAGAAGAATTAATGAAGATGGCCAGAGGAGTGCAGAGAACAGCAGCTCAGATCAGCAATTGGTACCATGAAACCAAAAAAAAAAAAAAAAGCAAACCTCAAATGCTCCAGCACTAAGAGGGTACAGAGAGATCCAGAAGATGAGGACCCCAGAAGTGGCACTGGGAGTGCTATTTTGGACAAATAAGTGACAGAGGGTAAAGGCCTTTTCTGATGCATTTCCCTCTCTCTTACTTCTCCCCCAGACACAGTCAGGATAGGGCTCTGTCCATCTCAGGTTCTTGATGACCAGATGGAAGACTGGGTGGCTGTCATGAGCCTGGAGGGAAAGCCTGGCTCCACCACCATAAGCCATGTGATTCGTGCTAAGTTATTAACTCACGGAGCCTCAACTTCTTTAACTACAAACTATGGAGAATAGCAAGCCCTGCTTTGCAGGTTGGTTGGTGTTCGTATGAATTTACGATAATATAAGTAATTCTATTGTATTATATAACAGCTGCTCAATAAATGTTAGCAAAAACAGAACTCTGAGGTTTAGTGGAAGGGATAGCCGGAGAAGAGGGTGGGGAAAAAAAGCCTACATTAAAAAAACACCTGGGAGGTGATTTAAACATAGGAAAGTGGCAAGGAGATAAGGAGGAGAAGGTTAAAGAGGAGGGAAGCCCCGGGTGACCCCGGGAGAGGGAAGCCAGCAGGTTAGTCCAGACACAGCCACTTGTCTTTTTCAGATAAGCAGAAGGGTACTTTGGAGAAGGAAGACAGGAAAGTTGAGCTGGTCCGCACCTGTGGGCTTGATCTTGTCCCTGGTGGTACGTTTTCAGGTGAGGGCATCTTCTGAGAAGGCACCAGCTGGTTTGTGGGAGAGAGGGAAGGAATGAGGTAGGGAGTGGAGCGAAGCATTTCCAAGGAGCACTGGGGTTATGGCTCAGGCCAAAAATCATAAATTTATAATGTGCTCTTTGAGGATTATTTACTAAAGAAAAATAAGAGTTAGCATTTCATCTGCTTTGGGCTGGTCATTGGTCAACATTAAACCGTCTTCCAGAGGAGGCTGCGTCTGTCTCCCATGCAGCCCTCCCAGGGTCGGTCACTGTCTAGCCTGGGAGCAAAGGGGTCAGGACCCATCTCTGTCTGTCTGTGCTTCCCCAGTGCCTCACAAAGTCCCAGGCACACAGTAGAGGTTCCCAAGCATCTATTTAGTCCCTCTGCCTTCAGAGTCATCTGGATATCTCAAGAATGGAAGAAAAAGTATCCAATGTACTCAGTCCTATTATGAAACTAATTTATAGTTTTCATATGAAAGCTATAGCCCAATTATAGCCTAAGAATATGGGGAAAGGGGAGAGGGAGGGGAGCAGAGGGGGGATGCTGGATGGAGGGAGGGTGATTGGTGGGATCACGCCTATGGTTCATCTTGGGTACATGTGACTCTTTCTAAATGTAGACTATAAATGTCTTAACACAATAACTAAGAAAATGACATGAAGGCTATGTTAACCAGTTTTGATGAAAATATTTCAGATTGTATATAGAACCAGCACACTGTACCCCATGACTGCATTAATGTACACAGCTATGATTTAATTAATTAAATAAATAAATAAATAAAAAACAAAATCATCTGGATTCACATGGGGGCTAGAGATGCTAATCTCCCAGAGTTATAACCAAAGCTTTTTAACTCACTATTCAGCTCACTTCCAACATGTTAAATTCCTGACCAACACCTTGGAGAAGGACCCCTCACACGCTCACCCTTTAGTAGTACAACCACCCCTGTCATCTGAGGCAGCCGTTGGCATTTACACAGCCTGAAAACCCCTCCTCCTCCACAGAATCTTCAGGACTAAGATAGGAGCTAACATTTTAAAAGGGCCTTCCATTGCTAGAAACTTCCTTACGCACATCACAGATAACCTTTAGTTTCACAAAGGGTCTGGGGTCATCAGTATCATCGCTTCATCTTATCAATAAGGAAAGAAATGACGGTTCAGAGAGGTTAGATCACTCGTTCAAAGTCACACAGCACTGAGATCAAACCCAATTCGGCGGACTCCTGGTCTGTGCTCAAGCGTCCTACACCAAGCCACTTGCCCTGTGTGGTTTTTTTCCTGCCAAGATCCCCTCTGCCAGTCCCTTCTAGTTTCTAGCCCTTGTGTTCCTGACTGGGAGATGCAAAGTAAAGATTCTCAGGCAAGCCTGTGGTCAGTCTATCTGTCTCTCCCTTCTCTTCTTGTAACCCATGACTCTTTATCCACTTTTTGGGTATTGTGGTAAAGTATGTATAACAGAAAATTTGCGGTGCTAACCATTTGTGTACAGGTCAGCAGCGTTAAGTACATTCAGAGGGTCCTGCAGTCATCACCCCCACCCATCTCCAGAACTCTTCATCTTGCAAACTGAAAACTCTGCACTCATCCAGGGGTCCTCAAACTTTTTAAACAGGGGGCCGCCAGTTCACTGTCCCTCAGACCGTTGCAGGGTCGGACTGCAGGGCCCCAGGACTAGTTGGCTGCTAAGCAGGACAGGCAGCAGAGGCAATAACACCCGGCGGGCTGGATAAATGTCCTCGCGGGCCCAGTTTGAGGACGCCTGGTTAGGAAAAGGATGGCAGAGGAAGGCGGTACCGGCAGGATCTTCCAGGAACAGACTAAGCTAACAAGAAATGACACCGATCCGTCGTCCCTCTTACGTTTACAACGCGATTTCGTGCATATCCTTACATTTGGACATTACAGCCTTGTGAGGGTCTCCCTCTGAGCTCTACTGTAATCCAGGGACAGTTATTCCTTTGGGGTACCCATTCATTCATTGAACATCTATTATTACGAGCTTTTTACATACCAATACTGTTGTAAGCAACAGAGATACACAGCCATCAACAAAGCAAATATTGCTTGCTCTGGGAATTTTACAATAGGGTGAAAATAATAGAGTAAACACGTGACTAAATGTGTCTTATGCTAATGATGTGGAGTAAAATTAGAGAAAGAGGATAGGAAGTCTAGGGGGACCAAGAGATGAAATACTAACTAGGATATCTAGAGAAGTTTCACTGAGGGGCTTTTGAGCAAAGAGTTAAATGAGGTAATGGAGCAAGCCACTGCAAATCTTTAAGGAAGGGTTTTATAAAAGAGTATTCCTGGTCTAGGGACGTGAAACAAACAGCCAAAGTTGGGAGCCCTGCCTGGTTAGTGTGACTTGAGCAGAGTGAGAGGGGAAGAATGCTGAGCTAGAGGTCAAAAGCTGGAGGTGGGTGGTCATTATTATAGAGCATTGTAAGCCCATATTTTGATATGCCGATTGTTTAAACCCGTGGCAAGGAATAGCTGATCTTGTCCAAATCCAAATCAGTGCCATTCTATATTTACACAGTGACTTTGTTTTTCTGGAACAGAAGACCCAAAAGCAACACTCCATACTATATCTTCACAGGCTGTAATATGTTCACGAGGCTTATTTTTCTGACCAACATCACTATTTTGCCTTGACAGTCTTAACTGCTTGAATTTGTAACACTCTTGATGCCATGCAAGCCAAAGTTCTTAAGGCACAGAGACAACAGAACAAGCTTTACCGTACGATGTCCTTGCATGGGAGCTGTTGAAAGGTTTTGAGCAAAGAATGCTGTGTGTAACTTATTTTTTTTGTTAAGTCATAAACACATCATGTATACATTAATGCATTTATGGGGTACAATGTACTGATTTCATATATAATTAGGAGCGTTTACCTCACACTATTTTTTAACAATCATTCTGGATGCTGTATTGAGAATAGAGTGAAGGGATAGGGTAGATTAAAGGAAAGCAGTTAGGCTATTTCAATAATCTTGAATAGGAGAAGTAGTGATAAGATGGTAAGAAGTGGTTGGATTCTGGATGTATTTGGGACGTTAAACCCTTCAGGATCTGTTAAAGGTTTAAATATAGATTGTGAGAGAAGACAATGAAAACTAGGGGTTTCATCTTCATGGATGGCATGAAATTACATTTAGTGAGATGGTGAAGATGTTGAAATGAGTAGGTTTAGAAGGGAGAAGATCAGGAGTTCAGTTCAGGACAAAGTTTTATTTAATCAACATCCAAGAAGGTAATAAGATGAAGTATCTGGAGCTCAGATACTTTATAGTTCTTGGGCCAAAACTACAAATCTGAAAGTAGTTGCCTATAGATTATTTATTTATTTATGTTTGAGACAGAGCCTCAAGCTATCGCCCTGGGTAGAGTGCCATAGAGTTACAGCTCACAGCAACCTCCAACTCCTGGGCTTAAGCGATTCTTTTGCCTCAGCCTCCCAAGTAGCTGGGACTACAGGTGCCTGCCACAACACCTGGCTATTTTTTGGTTATAGTTGTCATTGTTTGGCAGACCCGGGCCAGATTCAAAACTGCCAGCTCTGGTGTATGTGGCTGGCACCTTAGCCACTTGAGCTACAGGCGCCACCTAATTGCCTATAGATTTAAAACCATGAGACTGGATGGAGTCATGCAGGGACTGAGTATAGACAGAAAAGAAAATAAGTCATTAGACTGAGCCCCAAGATATTCCAACATTATAGAGGATGAGAATAAGAGAAGAATGCAAAGATATTGAGGGGGATCAGTCAGGAAGCTAAGGAAGAAAACTAACATGATAACTTTGAAAGCCAACTGAAAAAAAATGTTCCATTGAGGACATACAGTCTATTACATCCTGCTGATAAGTCAAATAAAAGAACTTGAGAGAACTGACTATTAGATTTAACAATGTGGAGGGCATTGATATCTTCCTAGAGCAGTGGCTTTGGAGCAGTTGAAATGCCAGATTCTGATGGGGTAGACTCATAAGATGTCTGAGACATCAGTTTTAGATAACTCTTTCAATGAGTTTTATTGTAAAGGGACAAAGAGAGATGGGTAACTGAATGTAGAAGCAGGGTCAAAGGAGAGTTCAGTTCTTTGAGATCATAGCATATGTCTTTTTGTTGATGGGAATCATCCAGTAGACAGGAGAAAACTAATGATGCAAGAGAGAGATGGGGGAATTTTTGGATGTACAGTCACATGTCACTTGATGGGGATACATTCTGAGAAACTTGTCATTAGAGGATTTTAGCATTGTACAGACATAGACTGTACTTACACAAACCAAGATGTTATAGCCTACTACATACCTAAACTATATGGTATACCCTACTGTTCCTAGGCCACAATCTGTACAGCATGTTCCTATACTGAATACTGTAAACTGTAACAATGGTAAATGTTTGTGTAACTAAACACAGAAAATGTATAGTAAAAATATGGTATTATAATATACGGAACCACCATTGGATATGTGGTCTGTTACTGACCAAGATGTGGTTATATGGTGCATGATTATATGTTGTTATGTGGGCAAGAGGGAATGAGATTTAGTGAACAAGAGAAGGGATAGTTAATTATAACAATAACAGTGAAGTTAGAAAATTCAGTATACTGATAATTAGGTAATGCGGTGGTAGGAGCTTGTGGAAGTTCTCTTCTGATTGATATATTTTTTTCTGTAAAATAGAATTATAGTCAGCCTCCAAGATGACCTCTAATGATCCTCATCTCCTGATGTTCATACCTTTGGGTTGTCCCCTCCCACCTTGTGTCTAGGTTGGTGTTTATGACCAACAGAATATGGCACAAGTGAGGGTACATCACCTCAGAGATTAGGTTGTAAAAGACACTATTCTATTCTATTCTCTCTCTCCCCTCTCAAGCCATGTATGTCACTAGCAATTCTATTAAGAGGCCCAAATCCTAAGGAAACTGAAGTCTCCTATAAATGAGCTTGGAAGTAAATCCTCCAGCCCATAACAAGTCTCCAGAGCAGTGATTTTCAACTGGTGTATCACAGTATTCTGGTGTGCCATGAAAGGATTTTAGGTGTGCTGTAAAAAATTTTTAAAGATCATTAATTAAATTATTTTCGAAACAAGTTCAAAGCACAGTAAATATACTCTTTTTTTACTCTTGTTTTATCAACATAATTTAAGTGTGCCCAAAAGTTTATAGGTTCAAGTGTGCTGTGAGATAAAAAGGGTTGAAAAACATTGCTTTAAAGAGCCTGTACTCTAAGCCAGAAACTTGACTGTGACCTCAAAAGAGACTCTGAGCCAGACCGCCAACCTGAAACTGTAAGATAATATTTGTGTTTTAAGAAGCTGAACTTTGGGGTAATTTGTTACACAGTAAGAGATAACTCATACCAATAAGAAGCAAAATCATTAGTTAAGAAACTAGAGGAAGAGATGTTGGAGGTTTGAGGAAGGAAATGGTTTTCCAGAGAGAAGAAGTGTGAATTAGAAGACACCTACAATTGCTAGATGACCTTACAGACCCATATGAGATTCATTATGAAATTAAGTGAGTTAGCATAGGTGAGTGTTTTTCTTCAATTGCATGGTTACAGGCATTAAGTAGATGGAGAACTGAATTTTAGCCGTGGTTGAAGTGTTGGCAAGATATTACTATCAAGCAAGAAAGGGTCAAGGGAGTTGGAGAGTAATACAAGGAAGTAATTAGACGCTCATGGTATTTAAGGCAGGTAATGGGGTAAGAGAAGAAAAGCAGCAGGTAAGGGACACTGAAAGGTTGCTGGGGTCAAGAGGTCGTAGGTTTCTGTGAGGGTTTAAGGTTTGTTAGAGCAGGATACTAGCTCATAAGATAAGAGGTGGTGGTATCAGAGTGGGGAACTTGAACCAGAGTATGGAGGAACTGTGGCTGTTCTTGCTGTCAAAGTCTATGGTATGACCAAAGGAGGGAGTGCTGAGGGAGTTTAAGGAACATCACTGGAGAAGATGAGCTTATAGAAAAGAAGAGGCAGAGCACCGAATGGATTATTTATGAGGATATTGAAGTCACTGAAAAATATGACAGTAATAGTGTTGGTGAGAGCCAGGAGCAACAATCTGTAAGGAATTTCAGGAAAAGCCCTGGAGGCTGACATATGAGTATAATTAGGAAAGTAGTACATGGTATAGTCTGAAGACACGAGATTGAAAGTTAGGGGATGAGATTAAGAAAAAGGGAGGAGGCTGGGCACCATGGCTCATGCCTGTAATCCCAGGGAGGCTGAGGTGGATTGATTGAGTTTAGGAGTTTGAGAGTAGCCTGAGCAAGAGCAAGACCCTGTCTCTATTAAAAACTAGGAAAACTAGCCAGGCATGGCAGGCACCTGTACTCCAGAGGCTGAGGCAAGAGGATCCCTTGAACCCAAGAGTTTGAGGTGGCTATGAGTTATGATGCCATGGCGGCCCTTTACCCAAGCAACTCTGTCTCAAAGAAAAGGAAAAGAAAAAGTGAGGTGATAGTTTAGAAACACTACTGAGTGAGTAGTAAAAGGGAAACCCGGCTTGGCACCTGTGGCTCAATTGGCTAAGGCGCCAGCCACGTACACCCAAGGTGGCGGGTTCAAATCCCCAGCCCAGGCCCGCCAAACAACAATGATGGCTGCAACCAAAAAATGGCCTGCGCTGTGGTGGGTGCCTGGGGTCCCAGCTACTTGGGAGGCGGAAGCAGGAGACTCGCTTGAGCCCAGGAGTTGGAGGTTGCTATGAGCTGTGCTGCCATGGCACTCTACCCAGGGGGATAGCTTGAGGCTCCGTCTCAAAAAAAAAAAAAAAAAGGAAACCCATCCCACCTTCACCCAGAGAAATAGGGAACAGAAAACAGTAACCACCTGAGAGAGCCAGAGGGAGGTTGAATTGCACATTCCCCATTCACACACACACACACACACACACACACTTGGAAGAAGTGTTCCTGGATAGCTCCTTGCTCTTTCCAACCTTCTACCTCAATGAAGAATCTATACCCTTGATGTGTCTAGAGAATTCACATCTCAGGCCCTGCTCCTATTTTCTGATCTCTTCAACAAGGCTTATCTTCCCTACGGTTAGAGTTAGTTTTTTAGCAAAGAAACTGTTTGCTTAGAAATTTCTATCTGATCCAGAAACTTTAAAAGGGGGAGGGCTGGCACCAAATTATTGAGCCCCTACTCCAGAGTGCCCCTCATCAGCATTGGATAATCCTTTTCTGTGTCAAGAGGATCCCTTGTCATGTCTGCACAAAGCCCTGAGTCATTGGGTCCTTGGCAACGGTCTACCCCACACAGAACCGATTGTTTCACGAGCACTGGGGAGCAATTTGCTGTTTCGTCACTACTCTCCTATTTATGATTGGCTGACCCACCCCTGTAACAAACTGGAAAACTTGGTCACATGTCAGTCCTCAGGGCCTAGGGTAAGGAGACCCTCCATAGAAGAGTGAAAGTGGCCTGTCCCCACTGTCAGGGGGACTGGATGTTGGGGACTCAGCCTGAGGCAACTGAGTCACACTCACTTTCACCCCCCTCAACTTTGAGCAGGGTCTGCAGGACTAACGAATGTTCTGGGCTATTTCCTGACAAAGGGGCACATTACTGCTCTTTTGTTCTTCCTCCTCCTTTTCCATTTCTCAAAATAACCTTTCTAACTGGAATAACTAGAGGGGTCCCTTCTGCTTGTCTGTGCAGACTGGGTTCTTGCAGCAGCCTCACACGGTAAATGGCACCAAAAGCAGATTGCTCCAGTTAAGCCAGTTTTCTCAACAGCATCTGCTATCCTGCTTTTTGCAAAAGATTCTCTAATTTTGTCACAGACACAGAAGTCTTTTTCTCCTTCTTGGCACGTGACGAAAAATAACATAGAAGGCTCAGCATCTCTCCAGACTACCAAATATTCATATAAGATGGTCAAGAGAAGCACTGCCCAGATCCTCCTTCAAAGAAGGGCTTGGTGGCTCTTTGAGGAGTACTGTCATCCCTTCCACTGTTCCTCTAGGGACTGCCTCACCCTCCCTTTGAGGGGCAGTTACATCCTGTGAGTGATGGATATGGACATGTAAAGGGCCAGCCATTTGGGTGTAACTGGGAGCAGCTCTGATGGGCCATGAGTTCAGCCTGCCATGATGTCTCAGGCAGATTATCTAACCAATTTAAAGTCCTCTTTCTTATTCCCTATTGACACTGTGGAGCCTCTGTATTCAAATAAATGTCAAGGCTACCCCACCTGTAGAGAGTCTACAGGCTTTCGAAATATATGAAATATATAAAGTTCTTTATTATTACTACCAATTTGCATTATATATTATATTATTTGTAACAGGGAGAGCCTTGAGATGAGCAAAATAGCAAAATCACTTGGTAAATATAAGACAATGAAGGACTCAAGCAGAAAGAATCAGAGCCACCTACCAAAATTTGTTCCAGGAGCTACCACAGAATTGAGTCCTCCAATTCCAGAACTAGGTCTTATGTTTCCATGTAATATGCCTTTTCTCTGATGGTAACTTTTTTGAAGCCAAAGAAACTTGACTAAGATAGGAGACTATTTCTTTAATATAAAGCTAGTTTTGGACAAAATTATTTTATCTATCTTTGTTACTTATATTATTCACCATGCTTTTAACTTTAAAAAATTGCACTCATTAATGATACTTTAAAAGTATGTTCCAAGCTCTAAAAGCAATTTTAAAAGAGGATTATTAAAAATGTTTTATAGATTGTTCTCAAAGTATAAAAATTGCACTCATTAATGATACTTTAAAAGTACGTTCCAAGCTCTAAAAGCAATTTTAAAAGAGGATTATTTTAAATGTTTTATAGATGGTTCTCCAGAAAACTATTTAGGGAAAACCAAACCATTCATTTGTGTTATTCTACTATGATTTTTTAAATTATCCGCTAATAATAGTCACATTCTCTGTACCCCAGATCTCTAGGGATTGTATATTACAGTGGAGAAAAGAGACTTTGGAGACAAACTTGGGTTTATATTCTGGCTCTGCAATTTACTATCTGTGGTCAAGTCCCATTGTCTGAATCTTTGTTTCTAGAAAAGGGGGGGGGGGTAATAATTGACCTTTCAAGGTTTGTTTGTTTGTGATAAGTAAGGTAATATGTAAAATGCATCCCATTTAATAGAATGTTCAATAAATGCTTGCTAATTTTATTTTTTAGGAAGCAACATAGAAGTCAAGATAAAAGCCATAAAACTTCAAAGATTTTAATTTGTCTGCCTAGCCTCCCTTCTCCCATTTCCTCTGATAATGGCCCTGCCAGTGACTGTAGGGTTAGACTGAGCCTGGAATATTATTTCATTATCCTCACTACAATGATTGAACCAGAACTGTGTATGTGACCCAGGCTAAGTCAACCCCAGTCCTCTGCCTGTTTTTGTTTGTTTTTTAACTAGCTCCATCAAGAATCTTCTTCTCTTCCTTGGATGATAAGCTGCACTATGGAATGTTAACACTCGCTACATATGCTATTAAGTTAATTAAAATTTAATGAAATTTGTAATTTATTTCCTCAGTCCCACTGACCATATGAAACCAAATCAATGGCTGCCATACTTGGCAGTACAGATATAGAATACTATACTATTTTATTTCCAATTATTCCTGCTCTCTCCAAAATTTTGTTACATTATGCAAGAAATTCTTCCCACAAATTAAGTTGTTAGAAGGTTAAATAAAATAATATTATAAAAGATAATTTGTAAAAGGCAGCGCAAATGTATTATCAATTACACTTGTAGATGCAGCTTTCCCAACAGTATTTCAGCCCCTACCTGAAGTTCAATAACTTAAAACCAACTGATCTTGAGAAATCACGTTCCTTAGCTTATTGGGTAGTAAACTAGATAGAGAATCCCAGAGGCCTGAAACATTGTTTCTTTTGGGTTGTCTCCACATCTTGCCGACTGTGAATTGAGCTGTGATAAACATCAGTTTAATAAACTGTAGTATATGTATACCATGGAGTACTATCCAATCATAAAATGATGGACACTTTACGTATTTTGTATTAACCTGGATGGAGGTGAAGAACATTCCCCTTAGTAAAGTATCACAAGAATGGAAAAGCAAGTATCCAATGTACTCAATACTAATGTGAAGCCAATAGATGATCTAATACACCCCCACATAAGAGAAAAACACAATTAAACTCAACTGGGAGGAAGGGGGAGGAAGAGCACTAAGCTCTCATCTAATAGGCACAATGTAGGGGTATATGGCACACCCCCAGGTGAAGGGCTCAATTGCAACTTGGACTTTACCCAACAAACACAAACTATGTGACCTAATCGTTTGTACCCTCATATTAATTTGAAATTAAAAAAAAAAGAAAAGACTTTGTTTCTCCTTGTTGGGAGGCCTAAGGCAGCCACACATGAACCCTTCCTCCTCCTCCTTCTCCCCTCCTAAAACAAAGACACAAAGGATCCAGTTAACCCCCCAGTAGTTCACGACAAAGACCCTAACTTTCTGGGAAAGCTGTGGAATGTGCCCACCTGCGGGGAATGGGCTGTGAGGTGGCAGGGCCCCCGCAGCCTGGGGAGACGTTCAGGGAACGGCACCCAGCCCAGCTGCTCCTCCTCCTTTAACAATAAACATTCTTTTCACCAGCCAGAAGTCACGTAGCCCATGCATACCTTCCTTAGCATGGGCAAGCACACAGCTTTTCTTCCTTAAAGTTAGTCTTTACCCCAGCTGTTAAGGTTTACCTTGTTAAACATACTTTATAAATAAAGTTGTTTCCACAGTTCAGTGCTGGCTGCAGTCATTAGCTGCATCAGACCTCCTGATCCCATCCTGTCTCTTACCACTTTTCTTTCTCATTTCCCACCATTCCCACTCAGATTATTTCTCCTTCCCTGCAGGCTCTTGAGACCCACCCCACACAGCCCCATGTAAGAATAGTCTCTAAATTCCCTGAGGTGTAGATTCTACCTTTGCACTGCCCAGGCTGCTCACCCTCCCTTTCAATAGACCTGGCCTGAACATCTCTGCTCTGGTTTCATCACTGCTTACACCTTTCACTCCCTAGGAATTCTTCCTATCACATATCCACCTATTTTTTTTTTTTTTTTTAGAGACAGAGTCTCACTTTATCACTCACAGTAGAGTGCTGTGACATCATAGCTCACAGCAACCTCCAACTCCTGGGTTTAGGAAATTCTCTTGCCTCAGCCTTCTGAGTAGCTGGGACTACAGGTGCCCACCACAACACCTAGCCATTTTTTTGTTGCAGTTTGGCTGGGGCTGGGTTCAAACCCAACCACCCTCAGTACATGGGGCCTGTGCCCTACCCACTGAGACTCAGGTGCCACCTAAAAATCCATCCTCCTTTTTTTTTTTTTCGAGACAGAGTCTCAAGCTGTCACCGGGTAGAGTGCAATGGCATCACAGCTCACAGCAACCTCCAACTCCTAGGCTTAAGTTATTCTCCTCTCTCAGCCTCCCAAGTAGCTGGGACTACAGGCAACTGCCACAATGCCTGGCTATTTTTTGGTTGTGGTTGTCATTGTTGTTTGGCAGGTCCAGGCCAGATTCAAAACTGCCAGCTCTGGTGTATGTGGTTGGCACCTTAGTCGCTTGAGCTACAGGTGCCGAGCCAACAAATCCATCTTCCTAGGGTCCCTGATCACACCACTGGGGGTCCCAGCATTCTCTTGCCGATTATGGTTTTTAAATTTTTTTAAATGATCTTGTTACCTGTTTTATCCTTCTTTTCCCCAAATCTTGTCTTTGTAAATTTCCCTTACCTACTTTTTACTTCTGGATCTGGCTGAAGGCAAGTTATTTTAGGAGTGTAGTATGATGAACCCTAGACCACCAAGGACAGGCTGGGGCTGTGCCAACTTTAGAAAATGTATGACCCAGCTGGTTACTTAACCTCTCTGAGCTTCCCATTCCTCCTTGAAAAATGAAAAGGAAAATTCCCACACACTGAGTTGTTAGAAGGTTAAATAAAATAATATTCTAAAATACAGGGTGGCCATAAAGTTTGTGTGCAATGTTAAATTGCACACTATTTTAAAAATGCACGTGAACTTTATAGCCACTCTATATAATTTGTAAAGGGTAATGCAAATATGTTATCAATTATACTTGTAGATACCAAGTATATTCCCAATTGTATTTCAGCTCCCAGATAGGGATCCTATCATTCATTACTTTTGAATGTGCCGCCTTTCTCCCCCATCCTCTTCCCGTAGCTTTCATTCGAGTCTGGAACATGGAGTGCTCTTCATACAGTAGGCAATTATCAGATACTGCCCAGCTGATTTCCATTTCTGTGCCTCCCTCACTGGGAGGAGGGTGAGCAAAGCGGGGTGGGAGGGAATCCTTCTCCTGGACATGGTTGGTGGGTGGATATCATCTGAGGACCCGGGAGGAGGGATACAATGAAGGCTTTCATGATTTGGGGTGTAATTTGTGGCTTCCCTGTGATTTTTCAACCTGTTTATATTTGAGCACTGAAGCTTTACAAGAACAGAACTCCAGAGTTGTTCTCTAGGAGGTCTTTGCTGCATCTTAAATAGGTCAGCAAAAGCTGGATCTTTCCAACTCTTCAATGCCAATTAATCTTTCCTCTTTGTTCCTCAGAGAGTTGCTGAATAGGGCATGTTTAACAACCATGGACACTTGCGCCTGAGTGCCTCTCAGTTTCTGAGGGGGCAGGAATTCTATTCAGAAATCAAAAATTTATCCTCAGCATGAAAAGCTTTGATGCCCCCCACCCCCATTTTCCAGTATGGAAATCGGAACACCTCCTCTCCGCCTTCCCAAATTTGCCCAGGACCCCATGCCACCCCTGGGTTCATGCATTTCTCCCAAAAAACTCCACCCCCTGCAGAGACACCATATCATTGCACAATCCTTTCCCTCTGAGTGCCTGTTTGTAGTTACAGAATCTGCAGGCAGCAGGATGTTCAGGAAGAAGAAGACCTCGGGAAGGGTAGCAGGAGACTTTTGACTTCATTTCCACTTTCTATTTGATGTTTTCCCGAAGCAACCCAGAGTAGGGTCATCCAGGAGAAGTTTAGAAAGCAAATGAATTTAAAAAATGTCCTCAGGGAGGGCCATTCCTCACTATCCAGGCCTACAAAAAGCTTGTTTTGTTCCTAATGGAGCTAGCTAATCTGTGTGTTGTTCAGAGGTTGTGGTAGAGCCTGGGCCCTGCCTCCTCTCAACACAAAGCCTCACACAAATTCCTTGTTTCCCAGGCAATGCTCTGCAGCTCTACAAATTCCCTGGCTTGCATTTGCCTCCTGAGTCCTCTCTCCATTCTGGCAAATTGAGTTTACGGTTGGAACAACACCACTACCATTCGCACATAGGTTTCTGGAGGGAAAAAAAAAGAAAATTTTCAGCAATATTAGTGGGTGCACAGGAATGGGCAGAGAGGGCCACCTTACATCCTGAGCTTACTCAGAATGAGGGTGCTGGGGTAAAAGCTTAGACCAGGAGGCAGACTTCCTACTCATAAAGTAGAGGGGGGGTCAAAATCTTAAGCTTTTTCACTGATAAAGCTGAGTTCTAATTCAAATCCTGCCACTTAGCAGCTAGGTGACCTTAACAAGTCGCTAACTGCTCCAAAATTTAGATCTTATCTGTAAAATGTAGGTATTATCTCTGCCTTAAAAGAGTCCTGGGAGAGTTAAATGAACAAATTATGTGCAGTCCCTGACAGAGGTGAGTGAGAAATAGTGGACACACACCAGTTAGAAGAGAGAAGAAGTTGGGTTGGAAAGCCTCCATGTGAGGGTCAGAAGAAAAAATCTCCAGAATGAGCCTCCCCCTGACCCTCAGGAGCAGCCCTTCATTCATAGGTGATGGCAATCCGTGCACAAACATCCAGTTCCCTTCCCTTCAGAGGCCCGCTCTTCACCTCCTGCCAGAGTTCTCATCGGAATCAAGCTCTAGCTGCCCACAATAGTCACGCTGGGCTGTGCAACCTTGGCTGCCTTCTTCCTTTCCGAGTCTCATTCCTCCTAACTGGTTTAACTGGGATCACCTTGGAGCAAACCATTTGGTTTCTTGTCCTAGGACCTGCTTCTGAGGAAACCCAAATTAAGATACCAATATTTCTCCAAAATGTCGACGGCCTAGGTTCTAGGGATTGTCTCTGGTTCCATCTCCTGCTGAACTAGGGAGTCTGAGATCATTTCACTATTTGATTCGGGCTGCCCTTTTTCTGTACTGCACTGAGCCAAACCTGGAACTCAGTCCTTTTTCTCCGTATAAATGCATGTGCATGCACACACAATAATCTAGTTTTCTATGCCACATAACAAACTACCATAAATTTAGCGACTTCTAACAGCATACATTTATTATCTTACAGTTTCTGCAGGTCAGGAGTCCAGGCGTGGCTTAGACTACAATTAACCTGAGCGTCTCACCAGACTTCAGTTAAGGTATCAGCTGGTCTGACTTCTTTTCTGGAGCTCAGGGTCCTTTTCCAAGCTTGTGTTGTTGTTATGAAAATTCAGTTCCTATGGTTGTTAAGAGTGAGATCCCTATTTTCTCGCTGGCTAAGAGTTGCCAGCATTTCCTAGATGAGTCCAGCAGTTCCTGGCCGTGTGGCTCTCTCACAATATGGCAATACACTGGACAATCTCTCTCTGGTCTGTGTCCTCCATAATGTAACCTACTCAAGGCTCCGGCTATCCTGACCCATCTGCCATATTCCTTTGGCTAGAAGCACACTTATATACTGCATTTGAGTGTAGTCAACTTGTCTGGAAAGTTTTGCAGAAGACAAAGGAAGACGGGTTTACAGTATAACAATGTTTTAATTTCCTTCATGTCCCCACCTCTTTCATCCCCTGTCTTTCTTCTCTGCCCTTTCCCTCTCCCCAAATTCCTGTTGATTTTTAATGCAAAGCTATCTTTTTGTTCCTTGCCTCTTCATGCTCAAGGCCTGTCTTAAGTTCTACTCTACTTGGTATATCTAGAGATTATTCTTCCTAAAGTAAATTCCCTCACAGACAGGAATTTTGGTGCCACTTGCTAGATTTTTTTTTTTCTTTCTGCTGCCAAAGATTATTTACAGTTTAGTGGCAGTGATAGATGTGACTCAATTAATAGCAGGAAGTGAATGTACGGGAGGCAGAGAGAGAGACAAATAAAAAAATCACCACTAATGGGATAATATTAGTCAGCGCAATTTAGAAACCTCTCTAGTAGTATCATTTTTCCTGGAGACAGAGAAATAAGCCAAGTGGGAGGGACAGTCTTATATCAAATGGTAGCGTTATTTAAAACAGGACTTATTTATAAATCATGCGTGTGTGTGTGTGTGTATGAGAGAGAGAACTTTTCCTGTCTTGACTATTAAGTAACTTTAAAAACAAGGGGATTTTTTGCTTGTTTTTTTTTTCAGTCTTAATTTTTATTACTCAAAAAAAGCTTCATTTTCTTATTTAGCTGTCTGACTCTGTGCTTGTGCCTCCAACACTTTCACAATGATTTTCTGCTCCTCAATAAGGAAAGCACGCTTGATCCTGTCCCAAACACATTTAGCACACATGGAACCACCACAGGCCCTGCTGACATGTTTTTTTGTTTTAGACAACCTCATAAGAACTTTAGGTCTCACAGCGCCAACCCCTCGACGTCTGCCTGGGCACACACCACATGCAGATTCTGGTGCTTTCCCAAACTTCTTGGTATAAAGGTAAACAATTCTGTTGCCAGGGGTTTGGGACAGCCTGGTTTTGTTAGAGGCTGTATTGTAGGAAAGCCTACGACAGCACGTCAAACGCTGCACCATTTTGAGTGCCTCTAGACAGCTCCCGGAAGAGGAAAAGGAAATAGCGAGTTTAAAGGTCAAACATGACTGCTTGCTTGTTTGTTTTTAAATAAGGCTTTAGGAGTCCTAGGTCCATCAGTAGATAGCAGTTTAACTCTAGGCAAATTACTCAGCCCCTGTGTGACTCGGTTTCCTCATCTGAGAAAAGAAGTGAGAGAGACCAAGTTATCGCAACTGTCTCCTTGCTGCAGTGTGAGTCCACAGCTCAGTGGCCATGCCTAGAAGACCTTCAGTTCTTGGAAGACAGAACTCATTTTTACAAATCCTCAGCCTGCTTTTCCGTTTTGTTTTGTTTTGCTTTTCCAATTCCCACAGAGGTCTGCATGGGATGCTGACTCAGTTAAATCACTAGCTTCCTCTTCCTTCCATTCTGGACACAGATTCTTCTGACTTCCAGTTGGCAGCAATGTGTGTGCTTCAGGGGTCTGTCTGGAGGCTCAGTGCAGAGGTCTGAGTCCAGGAGGCCAGGGGCCACCACGGGTACAGGGCTGAGGAGTCCAGATCCCAGAACCCCAGAGGGGTTGCCAAGTGAGGAGTAGCCTGAGGCAACTGTGTTTAACAAAGTGGCCAAGAGAAGTGGGCCACAATGCTCAGAAGAGGACCATGCCCTGGAAATGAATATGTTGGTGCCTAGCGGAGGCAGGAGTGAGGGGCTTGGCTAAGCAAGGACATTACTGCCATCAGTCATCAGTCTACACTGTTACTGGAGCAGCCACAAGATGCAGACCTCAAAATTGAGTCCCGTGGGGAGACACAGAGGAATGAGGAGTCAGAATCCCTGCTCCAGAGAACCTTGCAGGCTAAGAGGAGATGGCCACAGTAACCACACTTTCCCATCCCAAAGCAGGCGTGCACACGAACAAGCATAAATATATTTTTGTGATTAAGGAAATGTAATATCTATAATCAGGAGATTCCTAGGGAAAAAAACAATCCCTAGCCAGCATAATCAACAATTAAATGAGACAGACACAGAGAGAAAAACTCAAGGAACACTAGGCAGGTTAACACAAGGAAAGCCAGGACAGCTGAGATCAACGTGCTGTGTCATGTGTGAGACTATTACCTTGTGTCTCTGAAACCCAATTGCCTATCGGATCAGTGTCCATGCCTCAAAGTGAACCTGTTATTTCTGGGAATTCTGAAGGTGTGTCCACAAACTGGTCTGTCTTCTGCAGTCGTCATTTCTTGCCCTCCTGCTCTCACTCCTCTGCCACACCCCTTCCCCCCAGCCTATTTGTCCCTTGGTCCATCCGCTGCTTGGGAAGCACCCCAGCAGGAACCTGGCCAAATGCTCATCCTTTCAATATTCACCAACTATCTGTTGAGCATCTTCTGTGTGCCCTGCCCTGTATTAGGCACCAGGGATGTGGACACAAATAAGACACAGCCCTTCAATCAAAGAGGTCTCTGTATTAAGAGAGAAAGGCTCATAGGTAAATGACTCTATGCTTCTAAAGGCCTACTCGTTGCAAAAGGATTCCAAAACTATTCATTGTATACTCAGACAAAGGAAAGGTAGTGACTTCGTGTCTTTGTCACTGCTGTGATCTTCCACATGAGCCTCTCAGCCCTCGGGGGGTGGGGGGGGGCAGCGAAAAATGAAATGTCTCTCCACTGAGTGTTATAACGTAACGTAAGCCCAGTCTGGGCCCACCATTTTAACATTCTCTTTGGGCAGCTCAGCCAACCCAGGCAATGGCTCCAGCAGCCTTTCCAAGTTCTTTCCCCAATACCAGCTCCTCTCTAAGAAGGGTTGGGGGTGAGTAGAGGTTCTGTGGCTGAGGTGACCTGTGGCAGCAAGGGGACACCTTGTCTGTGGACCCATGTGGTATTCTCAGGACTGGTCTCTGCCCAGAATCTAGGTTGCTCCTTCAGTGAGTTGGATAAGCCCCATGCTGGCTCCCACCATAGCAGTCAGTGGCCCCGGCAGCTGCCTCTGGCCTGAAAATCTCTATACACCACAGCATCTTTGCTCCATCTTCTTCTTTCTGCCACTTCTCTACCTTATCAGAACCTCTGAATCCCCTCAAGGGCTTATGGACACTGGGAGACCCTTAAAATTCTGTGTGGGTATAAAGAGCCTAACCTCCTTCTTGAGGGCGGGGCAGGGGGACAAGGAAAACATTGATCTGGGTAGGGCCCCCTCTGTCACATTATTTTCCCCCTGTCCTCCAGGATAAAAAGGCAGGCGTCACCTCTTCTATTTCCTGAACACCATATCCTCCTTTTCTATCCATCACATAAATCAGAAGGTCCAGCCCCGGCAGGCGAAGAGTCCATTCATTTAGAACCCTGTGATCTGGTCCACGGGCTGCCCATGATATGGTAAAGGGGTAGATAAAAGAAATTAGAATATCCTGTTGTCCCTAACAAAAGACTGGCTTTTAAGACTTTCATCTTGCTGATTTTAAAATACTTTTTTCAATATTAGAAGCTGACTATTGGCTTTTTCTTTTAGTTTGTGGACCAGCTGTAACAGAATTAGCTCTTTCAGAGGCACACAGGTGCCTGAAAAGTCATAAACACAGAAATGCAAAAGGAAAAAACGTGCCATGTATGTATTTCAGAATATGTTTTGAAATTCCTCTGTGAAGGGTAACATCAGTGTTTCTGAATGCTTCTCTCCCTGCCTGGGCTCAGATGGTCTGTGCAATGATGCGTCAGTTCTAGAAAGGGTGGGCTCTCACCAGTGTGTAAAAAAAAAATAGCTAGAGAGAGAATTGCTACATGTATAAAACTAAGACCAGGCTTAGAGATGACTAAGAGGCAAGTTGTGAACTCACCAAGATCTAAAATCCTGGAATGAATGAAAAAAGAGCAGAAGGCAGTGTAGAAAAAGTTTAAATGTCAACTTTGTAACAAAGAATTTGTTAGGCATTCTCTTGTACTTCATCCATCCTCCCAACCACCCCTCCAAGGAAGCTATTGTTTTCCTCATTTTACAGAAGAAAAATCAGAAGTTCAAAGAGGTTGTAAGCCCCTCCCAAGATCATAGTTACCGAGTGTTGGGTGCACTGGCAGCCCTTCTAGGAAGCCATGGACACATGAGTGGGGGTCAGGCTTGAGGTAGGGTGTTTCTCGGCTGTTAAGCTGGTAACAGGACCCCAGGATGTTGACTGCTAGGGCATGACTTTTATCTTTGCTCTGACATCTGATATGTTCTAGAAAACTGGCTGGAGTTAGGAGAATGAGCAGTTGGCTTTTGGAAAGAGGTCCCAGCATCAATGCGATTCTATGATAGAAGTGAGAATTCCAAGCAGGATGAGAACAGGTATGAATGTAAAAAAATTCAAGCCATTTTTGAATCTTCTTCTTTGGGGGTAAAACAGGAGTTTTCCATTTCTTTAGCAATTCTCTGGAGTCTTTCGTTCCCCTGATTTTTAAAAGCTCCTCTCCCTCCCTTTCAGAGTTTATTGGAAGTCTGTCCTGGCATGTACCCTCCTTCTCAGGAACAGGCAGAGTGAGGAGGAGAAAGGGTAGGTTGAGTGTGTGTCCAGCCCAGCTCCCTCACTGAGCCAGATCCTCGTCTTCCCTGGTAGTGGGGTTCAGCATAAACCAGGGACAAAGTGTTGGGCCACCGGTGCTCCCACATTAGAACCCGCATTGGAGATTATCTCCTAAGCAGATACCCCCTTCCAAACTGGGGATGAAGGGCTTGGAAACTAGAAAATGCCAGGTCTGAGAGAGAGAGAAGCACAAGTGCAGCAGTACACAGAGCTCTGTGTATTCAGAGGGAAGTTGGCAGGGTTGTGTTCGGGCAGAGAAACTCCGAGTGGTACAAAGGGACGTGCCCAGAGTGGAGAAATCATGCTAATTTTCTGCACCAGAGCTGGAGAACGCCACCCAAAATGAAGAGAGAAAGGGGAGCCCTGTCCAGAGCTTCCAGAGCCCTACGCCTCGCTCCTTTTGTCTACCTTCTCCTGCTCCAGACAGGTAGGAGACCAGAAGGGTAAGAAGGGGTCTGCAGAAAGGACCCAAGGCTTTTACAGGAGAGGGAGGGGAGGGTTGAGGGCCTGGATGCCTTTGGGGTGGGAGGAGGGGAGAGAGCTCAGCTGTTGTGGGAAGCATCTCAGTGAGCCCAGGCATTAGTGTTGAATGTACTTCTTCATTCCCTGTGCCTCCCACCCAACACTTGCCCCCTCCCCCAAAAGGCTGCATAGCTTGGTAGCTCCAACAGCATTCAGTACATTAGATGGAGGGCACTGGGCCATTTCTTATGGGATGGCTTGTTGGCGTGGGCCAGTCCCGCATTCTTTCCAAAGGATTACGGTAGGGCTTGGAGGGAGGATAGGGGAAATCTTGCTTTTGTACCTCCCCAACCCCCCACTCTGGCTTCTCTGAGTGTAAAACAACAAGGGAGATGAAAGAAGCTTTGAAGATACTGAGTCTGCTGGTGCGGGACAGTAATACTAACCTATCCATTACCAGCGCTATGCCACAGATACTTACCGCCTGTGTCGCCCCCTACCAACTCCTCGGAGAACTGATCTGACTTTAAACATTTGTGAAGTATAAGTTTATACGCATACATAAGTGTACGTGTATACACTTTAAGTGTATACGCATACATACACACTCAATTACAGACCGCCTGGGAATTCAGAACTTAGTGGGGCAAACAGAGGCAAAGATCATTTTAATAAGCTGAAGGAATTACGGAGAGTCAAACATAAAGAGAATGTATAGGAATCAAAAAAAAGTCATCTACTCCCACCCAGGAAGGATGACTTGTGAATGTAAAAGGATGAGAAAAAAACAGGAGCGTGAGTGGGCATCGGAGTTGGGGAAATGGGCAAAGGTTACCAGCTGGAAATGGCCCTGCGTGTTGGGCAGAGCAGAGCAGTTTATCCGTGCTGGAGAAGAAAGTATGAACTAAGTTATGCAAGGGCCTTGGAAAGCACACTCAGGAGTCTGGAATGTTATCTGCAGATGATGGATAGAGGACAGAAATTGCATTATTTTTTTTAATTGGGGACTGGCAGGATGAAGGGTGCCTTTCACATAGCTTGGGCTGCAATGTGGGAAACTGGAGGCAAAAAAGGTACAAAAGGAAATTAGTATTAATTTGCTAGGGCTGCTGTAAAAAAAATCACCACAAGCTGGGTGGCTTAAACAACAGAAATGCATTGCCTCACAGTTCTGGAAGCCAGAAGTTGGAGATCATGGTATAGACAGGCCATGCTTCCTCTGAAGGTCCTAGGGAAAGGAACCTTCTCAGATCTCTTTCCTCACTCCTGGTAGTTCCTTGGCTTGTGGTAGCATCATTCCAGTCTCCACATGGCACGCCCCCTATTTACATGTCTGTGTCTAAATTTCCCCTTTCTATAAGGACAGATACTGGAGTAGATTCATCCTCTGCTTAGTATATTAGATCTAAAAAATTACCCTATTGTCGAATAAAGTCACATTCTGAAGTACTGGGGTTTACGGCTTAACATGGGGATTTGGGGATCATGGGACATGCTTCAGCCTATAGCAGGGCTATTGCAATCTTCCAGGAGGAAAATAACGTGGACTGGAATTAGAATGAAGGTAGGAGGAATGTGGCATGTTGAGATATTTTCTTTTTTTTTGAGACGGAGCCTCAAGCTATCCCCCTGGGTAGAGTGCCATGGCATCACAGCTCATAGCAACCTCCAACTCCTGGGCTCAAGCGAGTCTCCTGCCTCCACCTCCCAAGTAGCTGGGACCACAGGCGCC